>BQNB010061096.1:0-36644 GCA_026074375.1 Tanacetum coccineum | reverse complement strand
AGAAATTGCTTTTGTCTTGAGCTTGCGACTTAAGAGTTCTTTGATTTAGATTACCAATAATGTTTTCTAGGGGATGAGTTTTAATATTTACAATTTGATTATTTTCTAATGAGATGTCTTCAAGATCATTGCCTATGGTTTTTGTTTTACTAACCTCAATAGCTTCTTCTTCGACTAACTCATCATCTTCCAATGGTGATGTTTTAGGCGGGGGAGGAGTTTCATCGAAAGTTACATTCAATGACTCTTCAACTTTCATTGTTTGTTTGTTAAGTATTATATAAGCTTTACTATTTTGCGAATATCATAGGAAGACATCTTCGTATGACTTTGGGTCAAACTTGGTGAGGTAATCTTTTGTATTAAGAATAAAACATTTACTTCTGAATACTCTAAAATAGTTAAGGTTTGGTTTCCTACCTCTTAACAACTCGTATGGAGTTTTTCCTAAAATACGTCTAATGGAAACTCTATTAATTATACAGGTTGACGTATCGACCGCATTACACCAAAAAATTTTAGGAATGGATTGTTCGTTTAACATGATTCTACTCATTTCTTGTATAGTGCGATTTTTTCTTTCTACTACCCCATTTGATTGTGGAGTACGAGGAGCGGAAAATTTGTGAGATATCCCATTTAAATCACAATAGTTTATGAATTGTACTTCATTATCAAATTCCTGACCATGATCCGTTCTAATTGATACAATGGAATATCCTAATTTGTTTTGGATCATTTTGCTAAATATTTTGAATTTTTTGAAGGCTTCGGTTTTATTTGCTAAAAATCTAGTCCATGTGAATCGAGAATAGTCATCTACGATTACTAAGGTATAAAGATTTCCTCCATAACTTCATATGGCGGAGGGGCCAAACAAATCCATGTGAAGTAGTTCTAAGCATCTAGTTGTTAAAACTATATTTTTAGCCTTGTGACAGCATGAGCTTGCTTCCAATATTTGCAATCAACACAAAAAAGTACGCGTAATTTAAGTTTTAGGTAAGTCTTTCTAACTAGTTCTATAGATGCTAATGATTGAATTTAGTTTGCATATTAGCGTGAACTACTCCTATGCCATAAGTGTGGAGTTTTCGTTTAATATTGCAGGATATTTTGTCTTCCTGTTTATTTTCTAGTTTCATTATCATAATATACCCTTTCCTAAGTCCTTTACCATTACCTATCGTCTTTGATTATTTCGCTATCGTGTTCGGTAAATATTACTTTGCATTTATTATCACATATTTGACCTACACTAAGCAAGTTATATGTTAAGTTATCTACGTGCTCAACAGTTTCAATTATTAGGAAGTCTTGAGAAATCATACATTTGCCTATGATTTTACCGCGCAAGTTGCTCCCAAAAATTACATTTCCTCCGTTGTACGCTTTGTATGAAGAAAACAACTTTCGATTACCGGTCATGTGTTTTGAGCATCCACTATCTTTAATCCACTCATCGGGTTCCAAGTTTATTCCTAAGCATATTTCATCGGGCGTTTGAGCTACAAGACAAGTTTCATCTTTAGTCTTTTCCATTTTATCTTTTCCATTGTCGCTCCATGCTCCTCCAATAAATGCTCTTTGATCGTTGTTCTTTGGCGGTTTTGAACTTTCTCCAATGAGGTGATTTGGATCACCACATCTAAAACATTTTCTTTCACTTTTACCATAACCATTATTTCTACTTCTTTGGAATGTTTTTCTATCGCCTCGTGGTTGTCTTACAAATCTTCCTCGTCTCTTGAAGAATTTCTTGAATTCCTTTACGGCCATAACATACTCTTCGTCTTCACTATCGGAGCTTGAGCTATCTTCATCACTTACTTCCTTTTTCACCTTTAATGCAAGAGATCTACTTTGTTCTTTCTTGCCTTTGACCATTTTGAAATCTTTCTTTATTACTTCTTCATAAACTTTCAAGTTTCCAATTAGTTCGTCAAGAGGTAAGGTTGTTAGATTCTTTGATTCTTCAATCGCCGTGATTTTTGCGCGCCATTTTGGATGTAATGCCCTAAGAAATTTCCTAACACAATTCTTGCTAGAAAAACCTTCATCAAAGCTGTTAGACTAGTATAACAGATTAAATTTATGCAAATGCATTATCTAATTGACTACACTTCGGAATTATATAATGTCATATTATTGAACAAGAAGATCTATTTCGTTAGCTTTGACTTTATTATTACCTTGATGAGTGATTAATTAAGTATCCCAAATTTCTTTTGCGGTTTGACACATAAAAATTCTTTCGTATTCTTTACGTGGCAAAGCATTATAAATTACCATTTTAGCTTCATATTATATTTGCAAGTTGTCTTTTAAGATCATCATTTTGTTTATGAAAAGGTACAACTTCATCCTTTTTAGTTTCGTGATTATTTTGAATAGGAGGAAAATCACCATCGGTAATAACATGCCAAAGATCTAGATCTTTTGACTTCGTATGAGTTTCGAATCTATTTTTCTAATAAATAAATCCACCACTTTCAAATAATGGTGGTATTTGCATAGATTGCCCTTCTAAATATTTTTCCGATTCTATAGATCGATTCAAGTTTTAAAATACAATTTATTTTAAAAATCTTGTTTAACGTGGCTCTGATACAAATTGTGGAAAACTAGAAGGGGGGGGGGGTTGAATAGTTTATCGCTTTTTAATTTAAGGTTTTAAAGTTTTTATAAAAATTCTAGATTCGACTTTGTGTGAATTCAACACTTGCACAATATAAACAATATACTTATCTAAACAATTAATAGGATAGTATGAAAAATTAATGTAAGACAAGAGATAAGAGTAAGAACGATCAAACCACAACGCAAGGATTTATAGTGGTTCGGTAAGGAAGCACCTCTTCGCCCTACTCCACTCCTCGAGCACCTAACTCGAGAGTTTTCTTCACTATGTCAACAAGCTCCCTTATGGCGGAGAAAACCTTACACAACTTTCGCTTATCTTGATTTTGACACTAAGCTAGATGTCGAGTTCTAATCTTAGCTAGATACAATCTACCATAACTTCACTACACAACTTTTGGCTTCACGACTACACAAGCTTCTTCACACCTAATTTAATCTTCACACCACTACTCACCAAGCCACAACTATAATCACCTAATTTACAACACGACTAAAAAGATCACCAAGATCCAACTATACTTATAACATACACAAAACTAAACTACTAACACGACTTATAAGATTTACAAATAATTTACAAGTTATGAAATGTGATGTAATAAGATTGCAACACACACAAAGGTGGTAATACTTCCACACTTATGATGGAAGTATTCTTCCTCTTGCACTTGTGAATTGACTTGAGTCACTGGAAAACTAAAGCTTTATGATTAGATGATCAAAGGATTTTAATGAGATATGTGGGCCGTTTTAGAACAGAAAGAATGAGTGCAAAATGTGAGAAAATAGTGGGAAAAAGTCCAGTATTTATAGGACAAACTGGAGGAGCGTCTACCTATGGGCGATCCCTTTAAATAGGTGGGCGGTCCCCTTAAAATTAATCCGGCCTAGACTAGGGGCTCCCCAGTTTGTCTTTTGTGTAGGAGGAATTTTTTGGAACTTTTCTAGCCGTTTTAGGTCCAAAAATTTGAATTTTAAAATGTTTATTTTGAATAAAACATTTCTTTTAATTGTAGAAAATGTTTTGTAATGTTTATAAAAATGTTTACAACATTTTATAAAAGTGTGAGGTTGAATAAAAATTTTCTTTGATCATAAAATGCATTAAGCATTTATTTATTCATACCTTTAAGTGATATAATTTTCGAAATAAAAATTTACTACTAATTACTTGTTTACGTTTAATTTTACATTGAACGTTTTTATATTTTGTGATTATCAAAACGTAAAGATGTGAAAAATATTAATAATGTTTTTAGGCATTATTTCTATCAACAGATTGCTTTTCATATCTATAAGTTTACACACACTGATTTAAAACTTAAAAACTTATAAAATAATACTAATGTTAATAGAATAAAATACTTCTATTTATAAAAAAACAATATAATCTATTTAATATTTAATTACAATTTAAACCATTATCTTTTTTCTTAGAGGCGCATTTGGTTGGCAATTAGCAATCACTATCAGTATTGGTTTGAAAATAGGGTAAAATAAAAATAATTATCTCCACATATAAAATGTTGTTTGGTTTGTTTACATAGTTATTGGTATCATTATCACATTGCTAATTTAACTAGTATAAGTCCTGTGCACGCGCGAGGCTTACATAAAATTTATTTTAATATTTTTTAATATACGGGAATATGAAAAATTTCCCGTGTTTAATGTTTTATAATTGTGATATTAGTACAACTAATAATTATGCACGTTGTTTTACATAATTTTTTTTATTATGTATTAGTATAAGTGTTTTAAAAGTCCGGTTGACCCGGCCGGTTGAACCGTGAATCGGTCGGGGTGACCAGAAGCCGGATTTTGCTGAAAAACCCGGTTGAACCGTGACACAGTGGCTCGACCGGGTCAATTAAAAAAATGTTTTTTAAAATATTGATTAATATTTTATAAAGATTTTGTTAGATGAAAGATTTAATTTTTTTTAACTCACTATGAGTGTTGATGTTGTTGTTCAAATTTATCTATTAATATCATGTTGTACACAATATGCGAGTTTAATATGTTTTTTCTGATATTCTTATATAAACTTTAAATAGATTTTATATACTGTGTTGTATGTATAAAATATAAAGTCCGGAAGGTATAATGTCTAAGAGGGTATTTGTTTATTTTCTAAAGTTATTAAAAAATATGAAAAATTATAAGTTTCACTTAACTCTATATGATTTATTTGAAATTCAATCACTAAAATTTAATCAATTACCTCATCTTTTTTTAAGTTTTTGTTTTTCACAATTTTTTATTTGTGAAAAGGTAAACATATATTAATACAAAGAACACTTTACAATCAATAAAGAAAAACATGGTAAGGACACGCCCTCTACCATAATACGAACTAAAATAACATTCAACAACACATATCAGATACAACTAATATATATCTCTGATGATACTAAAAAACCATACGTCTGATGCCACAGAGAACTTGAAAAATCATCCAATCAATACTGAAACAAGAATGTTAACCTTTAATCACCTACCATAATTCCATGACTACATTTTCTAGACAAAGAACCACCAAAGACCATTGCCTAAGATCATCCAATCCTCCTAATGCCATTGGCTTCCCTAACCACTGGATAAGATCAATGCCGCCGGCATCATGCTATCCGAGCTGAAAGGTTGCATTAAGTGTTTTTAATATCCATAATTAAGTGGAGTCTGGTCATTTCTTTACCATTATGAGTGAGGGATGTTTTTGCCTGCTATAGGAGGTCATGAAAAGCATAAATACAAGTCTTTTTAGCCTTGGTACATACAAGTGATCCTACCATTAAATTAGGCTCTTGAACTAAACTATTCTCTCCCAAAAAACTTAAAAGATTTTCTGCAGTTTTTAAGAATGATACTCAATCTTGGAAGTGAGTATTGGGTAATTATTTGTGGGTGTTTTTAGATACTTTGGTTGATTGGAGGCTAGAGGAGTGCTCCAACTCCTCACGTTTTCTTGCTTGTTTATAATACGTTTCATGTATCCAACTTGAAGAAATGTTATTCTGACGATCCATTAGTCGTTCCGTTGGAAGGACTCCAAGTGGATGACAAGCTTCATTTTGTTGAAGAGCCTGTAGAAATCATGGATCGCGAAGTCAAACAATTGAGGCGAAGCCGTGTCCCAATTGTCAAGGTTCGATGGAACTCTAGGCGGGGTCCTGAGTTTACATGGGAACGTGAAGATCAATTCAGGAAGAAATATCCACACCTCTTCACCAAGACTGCACCGTCGTCAAGTGCCGTGTGATAAGCCTTGAGGACAAGGCTCATTTAACGGGGGAAGACTATAACACCTCGTGTTTTAGGTCATTGTACGACGTTATGTAATTCACAATTTATTTTTAGGGTTTTACGCGTTTGCTTTTAAATCGTAATCGTTAAGCTAAATCGCGTAAACTAAAAATGATCATTCAATGTAAACGGGCATTAAACAATTAAATGTTTACATCAAGCAAGTGTTATATGATTATTTAGAGGATAATTATTATCATTGCACATTTTATTTTTATTGGTTACGTTAAGTGTTTACGTTTCGCGATAAAATACGTTTAGGCCTTCCCGGAAGCACGTTAACTTATCTACGCTTCATCAAATACCCAAAATTTATACCCAATACTTAAAGTTTATTTAAAACTTCAAGTATTTATCACATTATACATATTCTTCATGAAAGAATTCAAATCAAACTCTACCATGTGCAAGTTATACATTTTATTAAGTCTATCCTACATTATACTTAATATAATGCAAGTATTCATTATATAAAAGATCAAAACATATCCTAACTTATACACAAGCATGATTTCGTGTACATATGACTAGGAGGACAAGATTGGACCAAGAAAACTTCACAAATATCTCCATACATGCATCTTGCATCCACTTGAACTCATGACTAGCCAAACTTATCCAAGATAAGCTTCAACTTTCTTTCCAAGTCTTTCCACCTTGCATACTTCCACTAGACATCAAATATCTTGATAATATCTCCTAAGCACTATAAATAGCACATGCATTCACTCTTACTTTCATAAACACTTAACCAAAAATCACAAAAATCTTTCTCTCTTCTCTTCTAAAACCCACGGCTCAAAAACCAAACCAAAACAAATCCATAGTTTGATTTTCTATCATTATACAAGCATACACACATCATATTTAAGGTATTCTAAGAAGGATTTCCAAGACTTGGTTAAGCATTTGCAAGCAAGGAAGCAAGAAAAGGAAATTAGGGTTTTCACCTTATATTTTCAAGCCAAGGTTATTAATCACAAGGGTGTGATTGTTATTCTTTTCTCTACTCATATGTCGGGGCTTAATTCTTTAGTGAGAATTTAATTTGGATAGAGAGAGACCGTTTGACTTTTGATGGTACGGTCTACCACGACACGTTCCAATTCAAGAAGTCGACGAATGTCGTCGGGAGTAGGAAGTTCGGTGCAATATGGTCCCTCGGTTTCTTTGAGAATACTCAAGGGATGCAAGGTCCCATTCGTTTGTAAAAACGGCTTGACCATTGTATGGAATTTTGAGGATTTGACCGAATTGAGCGAGAGTAAGAGTTATGAATTCGTGTTGAATCATAAAAGAGATAACAAGATATGCATATTCATCGGTTTGTACCGTGACTTGACTATAGAAGTCTAGAATGAATCTTGGAACAATCGGTTTGTTGATTTGAAAGAGACAAATGAAACGAATGTTAGTAAAAAGACGCTCAATATTGTTGGATTTGTAGTAGGCTTGATCAACAACACGGCCTTCGTGATGTGCTGTTTTTCAATAGGTTTGTTGAATTGGCCAAATGTAGGGAGATGCCGGGAATTTTGGATACTTTTAGGATGTAGGATTTAGTGAGGAGATATATTGGTGGTAGTAGCTTTCGGCATTTTTGTCACCTAAACAAGGATATCACAAATAAAAATTTTACAAAAGAAAATAATAAAGGAAAATAAAGTGAAGTTTTTGACAATTGTGGAAGGTTACTTGACTCTAAAGTAACAAACCTAAGAAGTGATCTTATGTTCCTTAATTTATTTTTGACTTAATCTAGGACGTCGAAGAATATATATTAGTTATATATTTCAACATCAAGACAATAACTCAAACACTCCCTTATCAATACAAAATTTGTCTAAGCTTGTCGAAAATTATGCGTTAAGTGTATATTTTGTTTGACAAGTATAAGTTTATTATTTTTGACTTGACAAGAGTTAAATAATGTTTGTTTTGACTCAATACTATGTTTTTGAAATGTCAAGCCAAAGCCTCATTTATTTTATACCTTTATAAAATATATCAAATGATTATATGACATTATATATCTTGATGAACTTATACCAAAGTTTGTTTAAGTGTTTATACAAGTGACAAACTTAGTGGTGGTTATTTTGCACTCTAAACATTGAATTCTTCATAAGAAACGAACCAAAACACCCCTTTATTTTTATAACACATTATCCATTGATTCGAAAAGTATACATTTAGGAATGTATGTTTCGATGGGCAATGTATTGTTGTTTTAACATGTTTTTGGCATGAATCAACAATGTATAACCTTTGTTTCAAAAAATGAAAAATATGTATATATATTTATAAAATTTTCGAGCAAAAAAAAATTTTGTGACTCAATTCTAATGAATGTATTGAATTCTTATGACTACGGGAATCATCGTAGTTATGGATTTCCTAGTTCTAATCTAAAAATCAAAAGACAAAAAAAATATAATTATACCCAATTTTGATTAAGAACAAAATTGGATGAATTTGAAAAAGATAAGTATAGGAAATCTTACAATAGGTGTTGTTAATCGAGTTGTAGGTGATTGCCCTTTGCGAAATTGGATGAATTTTAAGTTTGGGAATTGGATTTTATGGTTTTTGAGTGTGTGTGTGTTCGTCACACAGTAGCAGGGAGAAGAGGGAGAGGATAAATGGGTGTTTGGTAATTGGTTTTGTAGAGAAAAAGGTCTGTTTGGCTTTTCAGATAGGCGGCCCCCTTAATTAATTAAGGGGCCCACCCATTTTACACGGCCGGTCCCCTTAATTTTAAGGGGGCCGCCACTTGGGGAATTTTTTTTTGAACAAGTTTTGTGAGATATTGAATATTGACAATTTTTAATTATTCATTGTTTATTAAAAAGTTTTCTTTGACTATTTCGGACGCGGATAAATCAAGTGTCAATACATGAGGTGATTTGGTGACTATACTCCTTGCGAATATGATGAATTAATTTCTTCGAGCGAAAAAATTAATTGATATGTTTTGAAACGGGAACGTGTAGATATTGTGGTAGATGAGAGATCGGAATAGAGTTGATTCTTCAACAAGGTGATTTTGATAGACGTAGTTGAGGCGAGCGTCGAGGTGGAAGGGAGTTTGTTTCATCCATAGTGGTTTAAGATTTTTCCGATGCAAAACTAATCCTACTTCTATGTTAATTATTATCCACTAACTCACTTTTCTTCGTCTACGTAAATTCGTGGACATAGAAGATTTCCATTTCATAGTGGTTCATGGATAATCCATGTGAATGATGGTTCCTAATGAACCAATTCTTTTAAAACTAGAAAGCCAACAAATGGCATTTCTAGTGACTACCATATTTCCTAATTATCATTAATACTAAGTATATCATATATCAATCTATAATTTACGTAATTAGAGAGTGAGACGTACCTTAGCCTTCAAGAGAAATTGCATAAAAATCTTCAAGGTAGCAAGCTTTAAGGATGAGGATTTATGGAAATCCTATACGAGTTCTTCAATTTGTTTGACGAAAGCCAAATGATGCTTGTAGATGATTAACCTCGGAAGATATGATCATTTAGCCATTTGGTCCCCATTGTTTCATGGGACCGAAGTTATTGTTTCCGAACATGTTTTGCATTTGATTCGAACACATGCACGGTGAACATCTTCCACATTGAGTAAAGCTCGATTGGTGTGGATGATTCCACATTGTGTGATTAGTGTTAGAGTAATTTGGTCTACCTTGGTCTCTCCTAGGTTGAGGTGTTTTGGAACGAGGATGAATTTTCTTTTCTTCTCGGAGGAGGTGTTTTAGACCTCATTGTGGGTTTAGTAAATCCGACTCTGGGTTTTAAGGAGGGTTTGTAAAAATGTTTTACCTCATCATCACTTGCAATAGGAATTTTAGTATTGTTTATAAGTATAAATTTTGGTTTTGAGTTTGGGTTTGATTCTATCAATTTTTCCTTTGACTCGACTTCTTGGGCTTTTACAAACTTTACTTGTTTGGTTTCGCTAGGTGACCCTTTGGTAAAATTAAAACCTAACCCGGATTTATCTCCGAAAGTTTTTTGAGAACTTATTATTTTCTTAAGTGAGTGACTACTATCATTAAATTGATTTAGCCTAGATATTTACTTTTCTAGCTTTCTATTTTCAAACTTAAGTCTTGACATTAACTTTACATTCTTCTATTATTTTCCTTACCTTTTTCTTTCCTAGATAATTTATCTTTTTAATTCAAGGTTCATTATCTTAATTTTATTTTAGATTGTTTTAGAGTTTTATTTTTAGCCATGGCTTTTATGTCCTATTTTACATAGTCTACTAGATTCACTATTAAGTCATTTTCGTTAGTGATGATAGGTCATCACTAATTATTTGGTTTCGAAAAAGTACTTCATTATAGATGCTTTGCCATAAGACACTTTTGTCATTTGTCTTTTCCTCTTCATATTCGTCGCTATCCCTCCAAGATCTCAACAAACGCTTTTTGATTTTGAATATCTGATAGTTTTGGAACATTCTCCAACGAGATTGATTTGGATCTCCACATTAAAGCATTTTCTTTCGCCTTTTGCCATTTTTTGTCGTCTTATTTTTTGGAATGATTTTCTCTCTTAATGTGGTTGTCTATACGAATCGTCCTGTCTTGAAGGAATCTCTTGAAGTCTCTTCGGGCCACTCCCTGGCGTATCTTCATCTTCACCTATCGAGGTTGATGCTAATCTTCATCACTAGCTTCTTTTTTCTAGCTTTCAAGGCCAATCGATCTACTTTGTTCCTTTTTGCTTTTTGACTGTTTAGAAATCTTTCGTAATTACTTATCCTAAACCTTCAAATTTCCAATGAGTTCGTCAAGTGATAGAGTTGTTAGATTATTTGATTCTTCAATCGCCGTGACTTTTGCGCGCCATTTAGGATGTAATGCCCTAAGAAATTTCCTTACACAATTCTTGCTAGAAAAACTTTCATCAAGTGCTTTTAGTGTAATATATAGTGTAAATTTAGCAATGATTATTTATTGATTCCTCTTTCCAGATCTCATGAATTGTTCATATTGTTGAACAAGAAGATCTATTTTGTTAGCTTTGACTTGATTATTACCTTGATAAGTGATTAACAAAGTATCCTAAATTTCTTTTGCGGTTTGACAATAAAAGTGCTTTTCATATTCTTTACGTGGTAAAGCATTATAAATTACCATTTTAGCTTCATTATTTTTAGCAAGTTTCTTTTTAAGATCATCGTTTTGTTTATGAAAATGTACAATTTCATCCTTTTTAGTTTCGGGATTATTTTAAATAGGAGGAAAACCCAACCACCGGTAATAATATTGCCAAAGATTCTAGATCTTCTTGACTTCAATAAGTTTCGAATCTATTTTTTAATAAATAAATTCATCACATTCAAAATAGTGGTGGTCTTTGCTAGATTGCCCTGCTAAAATTTTTTCGATTCCATAGATCGTTCTAAGTTTTAAAATAAATTTATTTAAATAATCCTTGTTTGGGTAGCTTGATACCAATTGTGAAAAATAGTAAGGGGGTTGGATCGTTTACCGCTTTTTTTAAGGTTTTAAGGTGTTTGTAAAAATTCTAGATTCGACTTTATGTGAATTCAATACTTGCACAATATAAACAATATGCTTATCTAAACAATTATAAAAGACAAATAATGTAAGACAAGAGATAAGAGTAAGAACAATCAAACCACAACGCGAGGATTTATAGTGGTCGGAATGAAGCACCTTATCGCCTACTCCAACTCCCGAGCACAAACTCGAGAGTTTTCTTCACTATGTCAACAAACTCCCTTATGGCGGAGAAAACCGTACACAACATTGCTTACACCGAATTTACGACACAAAGCTAAATGTCGAGTTCTAATCTTAGCTAGAACCAATCTATCACAACACGACTTCACTACTTGTTCACGACTTCACAACTTCACAACTTCTTCACAACTTCAAGACTTCTTCACAACTTTAAGACTTCACTTCACCCACACTACTTAGATCACAACTATCTAACACTTCTTGGTAAGATCACCACGATCTAACTATACTTACAAAGATCGCCAAGATCTAGCTACTACACACAAATACAAGATATACAATTGATTTACAAGTTATGGTATAGATGCAATAAGATTGTAACAACACACAAAGGTGTAATACTTCTTCACTTGATGATGGAAGTATTCTTCTCTTGCACTTGAGGAATTGAGCTTGGATCACTTGGATACAAAGCTCTTTATGATTTAAATGGATCAAGGATTTTAGTGAGATGTGTGGGCTGTTTTAGAACAGAAAGAATGAGTGCAAAAGGTGAGAAAATAGTGAGGAAAAGTCCAGTATTTATAGGACAAACTGGAGGAGCGTCAGTCTATGGGCGGTCCCCTTAAATAGGTGGGCGGTCCCCTTAAAATTAAGGGGGTTGCCCGTGTATTTAAGGGGGCCGCCCTAGACTAGGGGCTCCCCAGTTTGTCTTTTGTGTAGGGGAATTTTTTAGAACTTTTTTAGTCCGATTTAGGTTTCCGAAAATTTGAATTTTAAAATGTTATTTTGAATAAAAACATTTCTTTTAATTGTAGAAAATGTTTGTAATATTGTATAAACATGTTTACACCATTTATAAAAGTGTGAGGTGAATAAAAACTTCTTTGGTCATAAAATGCATTTAGCAATTATTTATTCATACCTTGAAGTGATATATATTTCAATGAAAATTTACTACTAATACTTGTTTAGTTTAATCTTTACATGAACGTTTTTATATTTTGTGATTATCAAAACGTAAAGATGTGAAAAATATTAGTAATGTTTTTAGGCATTATATTTTATCAACAGATATCATCCACATAAATTTAGACCAGCAAAATATCATTCTTTGTGCCTTTTGATGAATAAGGTCTTGTCAATTTTCCCTCTTTGAAACCCATTGTCCAACAGATATGTTGACAAGGTTTCATACCAAGCTCTAGGAGCTTGATGTAGTCTATACAGTGCTTTTTTAACCTTGTATACTCTATCAGGAAAGTCTGGATCTTCAAATCCTGGTGGTTGACATACATACACCTCTTCTTCAATCTTCCCATAGAGAAAAACACTTTTTACATCCATTTGATACACCAAAAATCTTTAAATGAAGCATACGCTAAATTAGCCTAGTTGCCTCAATTCTTGCAAACAGGGCAAAGACTTCATCATAGTCATCCCTCTTTTTTTGTTGTTACCCTTGTGCAACAAAGCTTGCTTTATTTCTTATTACAATTCCCTTTTTCATCATTTTTATTCTACTGAAAACCCATTTGAAGCCTATAGCCCTTTTCATTTGGTAAATTCCACTAAAAGTCAAACTTCTTGTAACTGAATATGTAGATGCTCTTCCGGCATCGGCTTCTATCCCGCTGGAGCCTTTATTGTATGAAATTACCTTTGTAGGTTCCTCCTGTGATAAAAAGCAAGCAAACAACTGTTTTGAGGTCTTTATGGTTTGTTCTTGTTGAATAGTACTGACAACCCAAGTTTCCCTGTCAAATTCTTTGACATCTTTCTTGTTTGTGTTGCTGATTGCAAATCTCCAATCACTTGATCAAGAGGATGATCTTTATGAATTCTTGTAGTTGGAGTAGGACTGACTTGGATTGTTGTATCCAAATTCATGTTAGCCTCTGCACCATCATCTTCATCATCTCTTGAGAAGTCAAATATGCTAACATCTTCCAAAGCAGGCATATTTGGATCAAATGGAAGTTCAATGCTTATTTTTTCACCAACAACATTAACTTCATTTGTGCTAGCAGCATTAACATTGTTAGTGCTGTTAACATTATCTTCCTTCTCTTGATCATTACATTCACTATCTTTTCTTGGATCTTCAAGTATAACCTTCTTTCCATCATCACTTGAAGGTTTGGATCCATCATCATGAGAACTCTTTGGATCTTGGGAATATGGTGGATCAGCAGTCCATAATGGTAGCAAAATGTAATCTTTGACAGGTTCTGTCTCCTTTCTAGCTTGACTTGCATTATCACTTGCTTTTGTACCTGCAAAACCATTAGACTGTGTACCTGCAACAATTGGCTCATAATTCATTGTTCTTGTTAGTGCATCAATATCAAATAGCCAATCTGGTCCGCTACCTATAACATTAGGTGTATTCTCACTAAACCTAATATGCAAGTTTTCTTCCACTATCCTTGTTCTATAATTGAATACTCTAAAGGCTTTACTATTCAAAGAGTATCCAACAAAGAAACCTTCATCAGCCTTACCATCAAATTTGCCTAAGTGATCTATGGTATTAAGAATAGTAACATGACACCCAAATGGTCTCATAAAACTTAAAGTGAAAAAGTTCATATGGGGTCTTGTTATGAGGCTTAACTACTAACACTCTATTTTGCACATAGCAAGCAGTATTAACTGCTTCTGCCCAAAAAGTAGTTGGCAACTTAGAATCAGCTAGCATAGTCCTAGCAGCCTTAATTAGTGTCCTATTCCTCCTCTCAGCAACTCTATTTTGTTGAGGAGTTCTAGCTACACTAAATTGTCTTAAAATACCCTTCATTTCACAAAACTGATTCATTTCTCTGTTTTTGAACTCAGTTCCATTATCACATCTAATCACCTTAACCTTGTGATCTACTAGATTTTCTATCCTAGTTATAAAGGACTTAAGAATGCCACTAGTCTCATCCTTAGTAGCTAGAAAGAAAACCCATGTAAACATACTATAATCATCTGTGACAACTAGGCAATACATTTTCTTCATAAGGCTTTTTACACATGTTGGACCAAACAAATCCATATGCAACAAGTGTAAAGGAAGACTGTTTGAGTTCTCTATTTTGGACTTACAAGAGGTTCTATGCTACTTTTCCTTTTGACAAACAACATAAGTTTGATCATTTTCAAAAGTTTAGAAGGTAAACCTCTTACAAGTTTTTCCTTAACCAATTTATTCATGGTTTTAAAATTTAAGTGACCTAGCCTTCTATGCTAAAGTTTAGATTCATCAGATGTGGCTTTTGCAAAAAGGCAAGTTAAACCTCCTTTAGGAACTATGTTCTTTAAATCAACACTATACATATTGTTCTTTCTAGGAACTCTAAGTAAAACTTGACTTTCATCAATTAACTTAAAGTTTGGAGATAAAACAATACATTCAGTGTCATTAAAAAGAACACTATTCTTTTTATCACACATTTGTGAGACACTAAAGAGATTAAACTTTAACTCTCTCACAAAATACACATTTTCAAAATCTAGATTACCAGTTTTAATGGTACCTTTTCCTGTGATTTTCCCTCCTTTGGGTTCCCTCCAAAAGCAACATATCCTCCATCTATCTCTTCATAGTCTGTAAGATAGGACATGTTTCCTGTCATGTGCCTTGAGCATCCACTATCAATCACTCCTTGATCCTGTAAATCCATTTGTGGATTGCCCTGCACATTAGATAAGAAAATCAGTTTCTTTTGGGGACCCAAGCCATCACTGACTTGGATCTGCCTTGTGCATCAATATAATCAAACTTCTTTAGGGTGATTGATGCACTGTTGTGTTTAGAAACATGGTCTAAAACTTTAGTCTTTGGTTTCCAAACCCAACAAGCTGAGGCCTTAACAACATTAAAATATTCCCTTTAACAGCATTAACTACTGCTTTTGGCCTAGCAGTATTAATTTTTTTTATCCCTAGCAGTATTAACCCTTTGATTAATATTATTGTTTTTAAATGCTGTGTTCTTATGAATGGGCCTCTTAACAGTTGAATGTGCTGTTTTAGAAAGATATGACATTGGTCTAGCAGCATTCACTGTTGTTTTTGAGTGAGCAGTATTAACTTGTCTAGCAGTATTAACTGATACTAAACCAGACTTCATTAGTACTGCTCTTGAAAACTAAGTTCTTTTTAGCACAGGGGTGAGTCTTTTTAGCAAAGTTTTGATGATTCACCCTTTGAGCATTGTTCCAAAACAGTTTTACCATCCTTTGATTTTGAAACTATTTTTAATGGTAATTGCAATCAACTTGCAAATGATCAAAGCTTCCACACACATAACATGCCTTATTAAACATCTCAAAATTGCTTCCTAGTTTTTGAGACATCATATTGTTCCAATTTCTTTGATTGCCTCTTGGACTGTGAGTGTTTTGCCTATGTTTCTCAACTTGTTTAACAGTTTTCCTAGCAGTTTTCTCTTGTTGCTTAGGTTTGACAAACTCTATCTTAGCAATACTAGGCTTAACTGTTTTCTTCTCAGTTTTAGTTTGAGACACATTTTCTTCCTCATTATCTAACACCCATTCTTCAATAATTGGGGCATCATCATTCTTCTTAACTACCTTAGGCTCTTTTTCACTAGACATAGCTTTACTGTTCTCAACTACAGGCTTATTAACAATTCATCTAAACCAATAAAAGACAAGTCAGGTGTTGGAGGCATGGAATTTCCTGTGTAGGGAGGTGGAACTGCATTATAATTTTCATAGCCTAAACCTTTCTTGCAATTTTCAACAATCTGACACTCTATGATCTTGTTTAAACTTTTAGATGCATTTTCAAATTTATCTACATTAAATTGAATGCTATCTTTTTCTTTTTGAATTTTTTCAAGCTTCTTCCTAAGCTCTCTAATAGTTATTTCTCCTACTTGAATATCCCATTTTAAGCCATTAATGTTTTCTACATAAACAGACTCATTCTTTTTATTAAAATTTAAGTTTTTCTTCCACTGATTCTAAACCTATTTTATAACCTAAAACCATTAAACTAGATTTCTCTAAATCTCTTATATAGTTGTCATTTTGCGATTTATAGTATTTAACAGTTTCCATACAAGATTTTGAACAATTTGAATCATTGGATACCTCTGAGTCAGAACTTGAAGATGAGAAAGCCATGAGTGCATAATTAGGCCCTTCCTCTGCCTGATCACTCCAGTCATATCCACCAAGACCATCACATGACACCAAAGCTGTGGAAGTAGATGTTTCCACAGGCACACTCCTTCTTGAGCTTTCCTTGTTCTTGTAGTCTTGATTCCTTGGAGCTCAAAATGTCCCTTCTTGTGGCAATTGTAGCACTCCACTTTAGACTTGTCAAAACCAATAGTTTCATTGCCATCAACAGTAAGCTTCCTTCATGTCTTCTTCAAAAACCTTCTAGCCCTCATAGTCAACATGGCCATTTGCCATCTCAAATCTATTTCTTTTATGTCATCAGGATGGATTTGTTGCAAGTCCTCATGTGCAAGTTGAGAATTATTTGGTTGACTAGCAAGGAATGCACAAATAACAGCATCACTCAAGTTGTCAATATTAGCAGCATTAACTTAAGTATTAACAGCAGAAACTCCACTAGCAGTAGTAACTGCTTAAGCAGTACTAACTGCTCTATTGGTGCTGTTATTGTTGTTATTTGAAGAGGACACAAAAGCCATGTTCTGTGTGCTTGAACTTGAGCTAGACATCCCTTTGACTTCTGGTTCATACACCTTAAGGTTGTTGTAGAGATCATCCATGCTCATTGTATCCAAATCAATTTTATTCCTCCACACAAAAACATATGTGTTCCACTCAGGTAACAAACTTCTTAATAGCTTCTGGTTCACATCTTCTTGTGAAATCGTTTCTCCCAAAAGCTCCAACTGACCCACAAGATTTTGAAGCCTATCAAAAGTTTGATCAAGCATCTATGATCTTGGAGCAGTAAAGTTTTCATATTTCTGCTTTAAAAGATTCCTTTGGATTTTCTTGGTAGCTGCATTCCCACAAAATCTCTTTTCTATAGCTTCCATCAATAGCTTAGCATCCTTAATTGAGTTAAACTTTAACTAATGTTCATTAGGAATGCCCATCATTAAAGTAATTCTAGCTTTTTCCTCTGTTCTTTAGCAAATGTCCTTTCTTATGGCAGTTGTAGCACTCCACTTTGGACTTATCAAAGCCAACAGACTCATTACCATTGATAGTAAGCTTCATGCCTGTATTCTTCAAAAACCTTCTAGCCCTCATAGTCAACATAGCCATTTGCCATCTCAAATCTATCTCTTCAAAATCATATGGATGGATTTGTTGCAAGTCCTCGTGTGCAAGTTGAGGATTATTTGGTTGACTAGCAAGGAATGCACAAATAACAACATCACTTAAGTTGTCAATATTAGAAGTATTAACTTGAGTATTAGCAGTAGAAACTCCATTAGCAATATTAACTGCTTGAGCGGTACTAACTGCTCCATTAGTGCTGCTATTACTCTTATTTGAAGAGGACACAAAAGCCATGTTCTCTGTGCTTGAACTTGAGCTAGACATCCCTTTGACTTCTAGTTCATACACCTTAAGGTTTTTGTACAGATCATCCATGTTCATTGTATCTAAATGAGTTTTATTCCTCCATACAACAACATGTGTGTTCCACTCAGGTGATAAACTTCTTAATAGCTTCTGGTTCACATCTTCTTGTGAAATCGTTTCTCCCAATAGCTCCAACTGACTCACAAGCTTTTGAAGCATATCAAAAGTTTGATTAAGAATCTATAAGCTTAGAGCAGTAAAGGTTTCATATTGCTGCTTTAAAAGATTCTTTTGGGTCTTCTTTGTAGTTGCATTCCCACCAAATCTCTTTTCTACAGCTTCCATCAATAGCTTAGCATCCTTAATTGAGTTAAACTTTAACTGATGTTCATTAGGAATGCCCATCATTAAAGTACTTCTAGCTTTCACCTGTAATCTTTTCTGAGCCTTCTCTTCAGCAGTTGTAGGAGGCATTACTTTCTTAACACCCTTCACAACTGTTGTTTTTTGTGCAGTGTTTCCATTCTCTATGACTTCCCAAAGTACATAGTCTATCATCTGGATGTATTGTTCAATCCTCATCCTCTTTAACTCAAACTCACTCGGTTTGAGCATGGGAACTTTGGATGCAGCCACTATGTGTGCGGAATCTTGATCCATATCTTCTAGCAAAGTTTCTCAAAGCAACAAGCTCTGATACCACTTGTTGTCCTAGTTGTAGGATACGTCTTGTTGGATCCCACTTTAATAGATCGAATTCCTTAAGCTTGTTTAAGGTTTAGTTATATTATGCCAGGAAGGAATTCCTTAAGAAGTCCTTCCTAGCATAATAAGGGGTTTGTGCGCCTATTCCATCCGAGTGAGGTCGTGGTTTGTATGACTCCCTTTTTCCAAGTATAGTCCAATAAGGTGCTTCCTTCTCACCTAAGTCTACCCCTTTTACTCTGAATACTGACCTAGTGATTCCTTTTTCACCACTATTTTGGCCATCCTACAATCTATAACTGCGTTGGCGGTAGCTAGAAATCCTCTCCCTACTAGCAAAGGAGTCTCGAGGTCCTTCTTCATATCGATCACGTAGAAATCATTTAATAGTTTTAGTTTCCCTATATTGACTTCTACGTCTTTAACAATCGCAACGGGGTAGGATTTGGTTTTGTCAGCTAACCCAAAGATATGGTCAGTCTCTTCTAATAATCCGATATTAAGTTTTTTGAAGAGGTAAAG
Source organism: Tanacetum coccineum (assembly GCA_026074375.1). Taxonomy (NCBI): domain Eukaryota; kingdom Viridiplantae; phylum Streptophyta; class Magnoliopsida; order Asterales; family Asteraceae; genus Tanacetum; species Tanacetum coccineum. The sequence goes on along the minus strand of BQNB010061096.1, from coordinate 17,200 downwards.
TAGGATTATGTTCACACATGATCCTAGATCAGCCAAGGTATCGAAAGTTTTTGAGTCCCCTAATCTACAAGGTAGAGTGAATAGTTTGGGGTCTTCTATTTTTGCAGGTATTTCTCCTTGGACAAATGCTGATCTGTTTTTGCCTAGTTATAAGCTTTCTACGTATTTATCTAATATGACGTTATAGATTGGAGCATGAGCTAGGACTTCGAGAACCGGTAGGTTAAGATGCAAATCCTAGAATTCATCTTTAAGAGTTGGCTCGGGCTCTTCCGGTTATGGTGGTTCGGTTTCAATCTTGGGTTGCCGTAGGCTTGTTTGGGAAATGGTTGCCTCCTTGAAATATGCCTTGATAGCATTGATTAAGTTGGAAGGGTGAGATGAGCATTGGGGATCGATTTTTGGGTAAGAACAAGCAAACAAGACTGGATGAGTCCCCAGTTTTGGGCTCTTAACTGTGTCGCTAGGTAATGTGCCTGCTATTTGATTGGTGATGGCATTCAACACTGTGTCTATTTTGTTGGTCATCTTACCTTGTTGTCGTTTGAAATCAGATTCAAACTTAGACAACCTGGCGTCTTAAGATGCCATGAAGTTAGATACCAATCCTTTCAGACTTGATTGATTGTTAAAGCTTTGGGGATGGTTGTTGAAGGAATGGTTTAGGATTGAACCGTTGGGTTGGAACCGGTTAGGTATGTTTGAAAAATTATTTTAAGAGTTCTAGGGTTGTCTCTACCTAAGGTTTGGGTGACTTCTCCATGATGGATTATAGGTGTCACCAATATTGTTTTGCTCGGGCTTGAAAGTATACCACTTACCTCCCGCTTTATCAGTACGCGGGGATGTGTATTCAACAAAGGCTTGTTCAGGATCTTCCATGCAATACTGGGTGTCGTGGGGACCACTATAGATCTCACATGAGGTAGTGATTTTGTTTACTTGAGTAGGTTTTTTCAGAGCAAGATGAGCTTCCATCAAGCATTGGACTTGATTTTTGAGCTCAATTAGACGGCGGTCGGATGTACTCAGGACATTTTGAGGCAAAGCGATTGCCTTGACCAGCTTAGCGAAATCCGTTGGGTCGTTCCAACTTTCATTTTCATAGAGGTCGAGGTCCTCTAAAAAAGCCCAGGATTCTTCGGCGTTAAGGTCACAAAGCTTACCACCAGCCGATTGGTCAATGGTTCGTCTTGTGACGGGATTGACATAGTCATAAAAATTTAGACTGGGAGCCAAAGGTCGATGCCATGATGAGGGACTTTTTGTAGTAAGTCCTTGAAATGAGTCCATGACTCGGATAGAGATTCTCCTTGATGTTGTTGGAACATCAGGATATCATTACAGAGTTTTGTGGTCCTTCCTGGTGGAAAGAATTAAGCAAGGAATCAGGTAGTAAGATCCTCCCATGTGGTGATGGATCCTGCTGGAAGACGTTCAAGCCAGTTTCTAGCTTGATCGCGAAGGAAAAATTGAAATAAACGCAGGCGCGTTCTTTCCCTATTGTCAGCATCAAGGTCAAGTGAGTCCACTAGTTTAAGGAAATCCTTGAGGTGTTGGTTTGGATCCTCGAACCGAAGTTCATGGAATGAGCATCCGTTTTGAACCAACCGGATGGTGTCAGATCAAAGAGGTACCACGTTGTTCCCTACGGGGAGCTCGATGGTATTCCTATAGCCCTCGTAGCTAGGTTTGGAGTAGTCTCCTAGAGTATGGATAGGATTCTTGTCTCCCATGGTGGTTGACGAGAATAGGTTACGAAACAGATAACACAAAGAACAGATAGACTATGAGAAAACTAATATGCGGAAATTAAATCTTACTTGAAAGGATTTAAGCAAGTAGAATTAAGCTAAACTATAATCAGAACCTAACTATTCCCCATGCAGCGACGCTAAAAACTTGTTGCGGTTGTTGTAAGGGACTTCTACAAGAAGTTTTACAACTCCCTAGGCACTGTATAATCGTTGTAGTATAGTATAGGCAAGACTCGAGGGTTGTTATTGTTCTCTATGGGAATAGGTTGGGAAGGCTTGATCATGGTCTAACAGAATTCTAAGGTTAAAGAAGAAGATTATTTTTGAATTTTTATGTTTATAGGAAAGCAGGTAAATCATATATTTAAGAGGTTTGCTTGGTTTTAGCTATTAAACTAAATAATAAACGACGCTAATGGTGATAACAATATAATAAAAGATTGTGTTCATCTAATCATGTATTACTCCCTAGATTGCTTCTCCTAGTGTTGTTGCTTTGTCACACTTGTGATGATCTATGTAATTATTTCCTAAGTCGTGAATGAATCATATGAACCCACCGTCTATTTAATATTCTGTTAAGGCAACGTACAAGTAAGGTAGTATAAAGACTATTACAAGGCCCCTAAGAGTATATTAAATGCATTTGAAATATATTAAGAGTGGATCAACCATATAAGGGGCAAGGTAGCATGAAGACTGTTACCCGATGGTATCCTTTCTACACAATCATGTTTTCCTAGACATATCAACAGCGATATAGCCAAAAGCTGGTTTTCTATGACCTAACATGCACATCCATCACAAGAAGCAACACCACTAAGATCTACATCCTAAGTTTCATACAATCATAAATAAACACAATAGAAGGTTTAGCCAAGCATGTTAAAGATACAGTAAGAACAGATAAGAATCACACAACAAGACATATTAAATGATTAAGATAGTCTTACTTGATTAAAACATGAATTGAAGGAAGTACAATATGGTTTTGAGGCCCTAAAATCGTCCCTAACAGCTGCTAAACGAACTAGGGTTCATCCTTTTTTATTCTTAAGTTACACACTTAAAACCCTAAAACGGATTTGTATATATAGGAAAATCGTTATGACGGTGTCGCGTGTTAATCGTGATGCCGTCAAGAATAAAATATTCTAGATAATGGGCTGGGTCATACAATCTGACGCCGTCTTAAGATGGGTTGTGATGGCGTCACGTATAATCTGTGACGCCATCTCCAGCTTCTGAGTAGAAATTCTTGAGAGATGTTGGTGTAGGTTCGTAGTATTGTCTGTTTCTTCTCTAAATGAGTCCAAGTCATGTGTATTTCCTCTAAATGCCTTCCAAATGCTAAATACTTGAAAATGAAGGATTAAGTACCTATTTTGGGCATAAATGCACGATTTAGGGGGTTAAATGACCCTGAAAAAGTATATAAAATGACACCTCATCAGTAATCAATCGTAAGCCTTATCATACAAACCTAATTTTACCTTTATAAACTTGTTACTCCTTAGATTTAGTGGTGGAGATAAGTATCCTTGCCAAGCTTATGATAGAATACTCGTCACGACCGAGCAATTAAGCAAATTAGTTACATGTTACCAAATAGATTAGTTGAGTGATTTGAGTGTTTTCATCTTCCTATTTCATGAGGTGTTTGGTTGTATGCTTGTAATAGATCAAATAAATGTTTAACGGAAAATATCCTTAGGGATACATTTTTATAAAACTTCTAAAGGCTACTTGAGGACAAGTAGGATTCAAGTGGGGGGATATTTGATGACATCAAATAACGTCTATTTTACAGTGTCATTTATCTCATGTAATTAACCCATTTTGTATGATTATTGCAAAGAATTGTTACTTAATAGTTTGTATTTGAGAATTGCAGTGATTATGGAGTACTTGGTAAATATTAGAAAAAGGCATGCATTCTAGAGCTTAAACAAAGATATTTTGAAGATTTTTGTTCTGACAACCAATACGCCATATCCATCAAGGAAGATACAGCGTATATGTGCATGCACTCACCAAAGACCACATAGGATCCATGATCAATACGCCGTATCCAGAAGACAAATACGCCGTATTAGAGATATAGCATGTGAATATTCTAGAAGATATCAATCGTGGTCCCTACTTCAAGAAACACCCAATACGCCATATCCAACACATTGGATACGTCGTATCGACACCGACTCCAGACCTTATAAATAGAAAACTCAAAAATGAGTTTTAGGTGTGCTAAATCATACTCTCGATACCTAAACCACAAAAGTCATTTTTTAGAGGAGAAAAAGAGCAGAAGAGGTCTTGCAATGCATTCCAATCCAAAGAAGACAACGTGTAATTTCTTATACTTTTGTAATCGTTCAGTTTTTAGTATCATTCGTTAACTTGGTTAGTTTACCTTGGCTAAGCCATTACTCTTGTATCGATTATGATGTTTGAAGGATAATACCTTCGGGTATTAGCCATTATTATGAAGATCTGAATGTTTGGTTTTGTTTATATCTTGATTGCTTAATTTATCATTGTATTATTGATTATGTTTATCACATGATACTTGTTTACGTGCTTAAGTATGCGACCTATCATTCAACAAGGTCTAGTCCTACATATTTAATACGCTGCAACTTTGGTGTTGTTTGGCCGTAGGCTAAGAGTCTAGGATAACTCTCCATATAGTAATAGATATAGGTGGAACAAAGAGGATCACTAATAACTTCCTGCTTGCCTCGATTAACTGGTTGTACCGTTGTAGGTGGTGGCTTAGTACTAACTAATCACGTTCTGATCATTGGTATAGTTTGGATTGTAGACTACCACCTAACACAAATTACCATTAAGCAGTAAGTGGGTAAAGTCTCTATGAGCTAGAGTTAGTATGATACACACCGTGCTGTCCTCTAGATGAATTATAATCAATATAAATAAGGATGCTTTATGCGGATGCTTTAATTGTGACAGAATTAATGTGTCTAGGTCTTAGGAAGAAGTCTCGCCTAAGTCTTAAAAATGATATGCCACCTCGAGATAAGTAATCATTGCACTGAATAAACAAACCAACTTCTAATTGAATTAATGATGGCTAATACAGTTTTCTATCATGAGGCTTGACCGCTCTTTTATCTTTTGTTAATTTGCTTGCGTGGGTAAAGTGACCTTGAATTGAATTATAAGCACCACCAAACCATGCCAGCTCCTTAGCTGAACCCCCCCCCCCCCTTTTACCTGTTAGAATTAGAATTAAAACTATCATAGGATTAACATAGGTTTGACTTAGATTAGAATTAACTTAGATTAGATAATCAAAATATTAATAAATTGAGAGATTTAACCTCGCTTCAAGTGTTCGACACCTTACTTACCATGAATCTACCACCGACCGAGTACACTGCCCGTTAAAGTGTTGTTTTTGGTTAAGTCGGCAAAATATAAATTTAAAATTTGAACCATAAAAATATACACCACACAACGACACATCAGACCTCGTGTTAACATCATTGTCAACTAGAGCTTGTCTCGTATAGCAACGTTCATGAAGATCCAGCAACTCCACATCCATGTGGTTGTCCAGATGATTCTTCCAAGCTGGAGGAGTAATAGCAGAGATCTTTAGGTGGCAGGCAGTAGTATCTTTAGGCTCAAGGACATCAAGGAGACCTAAAAAAGAAGACAAACATATTGGTGAACCCATGATGCAAAGACAGCGCAGAGCAAGTTAAAGAATGAAAGTCTACCTTTGTCATCATCAGACATTGTCAAGTAGGGAACATCTTCCTTTGAAGAAAAAGTCTTGGCACAGGTAGCACGGGAGGTTGAAGACCCAGGAGCAAGTTTTCTCTTGACAGGAGGCCTAGATGACCCTCCTCTAGCCTTACACTTATTATCCTTTATCCGAGCAGCTACATTTCCAGGGTGAACAACAAACACTTCAGGCTTCGGGCTTTCCCTAGAATATGCTGTAACCTCTATAGGTTGGATCACAAGCTCTTCGTCGACTTTCAGAGGCTCCATGTTTACTAAAACAGATGGGAAACCAGTGTCAAACCCGAGGAAGGTTCCTTGGGAAAAAAACGATAACTCCTCATCATCTTCGATGTAGATAAAGTTCCTAAAATCCATTTCTTCAAGAAGAAAAAGTAAATCATATATCAGTGAAAAAGGAAAATGAAGAAAGAAACAAGAAAGATAAATACCCTTGTCGCCCGTCATGATCACAAGTCGTTGCTGACCATATTCCCACGAAGGTTTGAGGCCAGCCAAGAAAAGAATAGGATCAGGAAAAACATGAACACCCATGAGATATCGACCAAGACGCTGGAACATGGGATTCTCTTCAATCTTAGGGGGAAGTTTATCTTTAAAGGATTTTGAATCAAGTTTGTTTTGCTCAGAAAGATGTTGTGAATACTTGGCAGGGATAATAGAGTCTTGCACATAGAAAAACCGCTGGTGCCAACCCTTGATACAAGTAATGACCTTAGGGAGAAGATTAGGAACATGTTTTTCAGACCTTTTAGCAAAAGTCATCTATTTACCAGTGATCCGTCCAAACTACACCTTAAAATATATATAATAAAATATAAAATATATATAGTAAGTGTAAAAGTGTAATATGAAAAACTCAAATCAATGATACCGACGAGATGTAGTAGTGGAATGTTCGGGTCGTTTATCCCACGAGGCTTGTACTAGAAAATCGTATACAAGTCGGGAAGATTGAGTTGGAAGGATGAGGAATGATTTGAGAGGGCAGGAGAAGTTAAAATTAAGCAATAATAAAACCTTAAACGTTTAAGAAAAAACCTAAAAAAAAATTTATGATTTAAGCTAGATCCGAGAGACGAATCCTGAACAACAAGGGGGGAAAAACCTAAAATCTTTAAAATTAAACCCTACGAAGAAATTTTTGCTCTAAACACTATAGGGAATCAAATAACGAAGAATGGAAAAAGACTAGACCCAAAAAAAAAACGGAGTTCGTATGACCCAAAACGAGGTAAGACAAATTCTCGCACCCGGACCCGCTCTCTTATAAATTGAAAAGTTGTAAATATGACTACGAAAAGTTTTTATATTTTTCCTTACGAACTATATGTTAAATAAAAATTTCTAAAAAAAGAAAATATTTTTTTGAATTTTTTTGTTATGTTCTTATGAATTTTTTCAACTTGTTAACCTAATTAATTTATAAAAAATATTAAATGAATTCGAAAAATTCTAGAAAATTTTACTAAAAAAATACTTTATACTATAAAATTCCTAGAAAAATAAAAAACACAAAGTTGGCTTATAAATAAGCATCATTAAGCTGGAACAGCTTAATGGCTTAATAATAAAGCAAAAAAATGAGTAAAGTAACAAAAAGCCCTTGAGTTTTAACGAAAAAAAGACCCTAAGGGCGCAGAGCCGGTATGTGATGTTATAAAGGGGGGACTGTATCGAGGGGTACCGGTGCGGTCTTGCTCACCCGGAAGCAAAGTTGTTAAGCTCGTGGGGCTTAACAACTTTCTCAACTACCACTTTTTCTAAAAAGCTCTAAATAAGCTGAAAAACAGCTTATAAAATGACAGAATGCTTAAAAGGGCTTAAGGCTAAATCTACACTAAGTCATTGGGCTCATGGACAAATAAGCTAGGACTTGGACTGAATGAGCTTAATGAACTATCTAAACCTATCCTAGATAAGCAATAAGAGGCTAAAAGCTTAAAGCTAAATAAGCTGGAAAAAGGTTATGAGACAGAAAGCTAAACAAAGCTTAAAACTAAAAGGCTTAAAGTTGTTGGACAAATAAGCTAGGTAAAAGGAGAATAAGCCAATCACAGCTTATCACACTAACCTAAAAAGCTATTAGGAGCAACAATGAGCTTATAAAATAAGCTGAATAAGCCTAAAGAAAAAATAAGCAGTCCTACACTAACACTAAGCTAAAAACAGTGAAAGGGCAACTTATGACTTAAGAATAAGCTATCTAATAAGCTTCTTAAGGTCTGAAATGAAAGGTGCTTAATAAAGAGCTTATGGGCTCTCTAAATAAGCCAAGAAATTAGACTTTAGAACACTTAAAAGCTAAGAAGAGATGGCTTAAAATCTCCCCTTTGCACCAGGGGAGATTAAGGCTAAAATCAAAGGGCTTATTTGACAGCTTTTTAAAAGCTGTCAAATAAGCTCAAAATAAGAAATTAAGCTTAAACAGCTAAAATATGCTAGGAGAAGGACTTGTGCACCAATTTTGAACTTTTAAAAACCATTAAAACTTGCTGATTTTTGATAGTGAAAAAGGGCTTTTGGTTTTTTAAAACTTGCTACTTAAAAACTTGGTGAATTTGACTCCAAAGAGTCAAATGACCAAAGGGTGTTGACAGCTAGTTTAAGACACACAAAACACTCTCTTTTTAAACTAAAACTCAAACATACAATGGCTCATTCAAAATAAGCCATTGTATACCTTTTAGAAACCACAGCTTTGAAAAGTGACTTAACACACCTTTTTTGATACTCAAACTCAAACCACAAGTGCTTAACTAAATAAGCACTTGTGGTGTTTTCTAAAAGTCACAGTTAACAAAAATGGTTTATAAAAACTTTGAAAAACACTTTTGAAACTAAAAGACTTTTAAAAACAGCTTAAATGAGCTTAACAACCTATGCTAAAACTAGACAAGTGACCATAACCCATACCACAACCAATTTTGACCCGTTTTGAATGTTATCCCAAACACCCCCTTAGTTTTAAAAAGTGGGTTAAAAACTTATAAAAATTGACTTAAACTGAACTTTCTAAAATGCTAACACTACTTAAGCCTTTTAAGACAAATAAAAGATAAAAAGCAAGAAAATAAGCACTTGAATAAGCTATGAAATATTTAGCTAATAATGACAGTTTTAACTATTTTGCATAAAAATGAAATGAAAACTACTAACAAGCAAACTTACACACTAATAAGCAGTATAAGAGTAGTAAGCTAAGAAAATAAGCCAAATAAGCTTATTTGCTACAGTAAAAAGCAAAGTTTAAAAGAAATTTTACCTTTAATCCTTTGTTCATAAAGGATTCTTTAAAGCCTAAGTGAGCTCTAAATCCTACCCATAGCTTATAATTAAGCTTAAACTAAGCCAATACCCAATAAGCCATCCATAATAGCTTATTCATCCATGCTTTTCAATCCAACAGTAGCTTCCACTCTTTCTCTTTTTTTTTGAATTTTGTTAAAAACAAGTTGGACAATGGCTTATACGTGAGAGCTTAAAGGTTTTTAAGAAGAAAATTAAGGTTTAGAACACGATTATAAAAACAGCTGAATTTTCATTAAAACTGAGAATTACAAGTACATAAAAGAAATTAGCTTAAAAACACTTAAACTATTTTTAAAAACTACACTAAAACTACATACAAAAAAAACTTTTTCAGCCACAATGGCTTTACAATCTTTATATAGGAAAAACGACTAGGTCTCTTTTCTCTTGTCTTCTTTCACTTGTGTTTCTTTGTAGACACAACAAAAGGGTTGTGCTTGTTGTGAGAGTGTAAAGACTAAGCAATCCTGGCCTTCAATCTTTCTTGGTACTTGTTTGGATCATCTATACCGTCGAAATGAGCTTGGGGAGTTGTGGGATTGCCAACTTGGCAATCTTACAGCTGGGAAAGTTTAGTGGAGGAGGAGGGGAAGGTTTGTCCATGGGGGAATTGGGGTTACAGGGTAAAAGGGGTGAGGTGAACCCGTGAGTTGGTTGGGATTTGAAAAGGGCGGGAAAGGGTTTATAAAGGGTTAGGGGTGACAGGGTGATAGTTTGGGGATTGGGCAAAATTGGTCCCTCATGGATATAACTATTATTGCACAATTCGTCCTTGTTGTCAAATAACTTTGGGGACTTGGCAGAAATAGTCCCCAAAAGTTATAGGACTAATTGCACCCATGGTCCTTGGTAGTTATAACTTAAGACTTTTGGCAGCTTTGGCCCTTGTAGTTAAACTTTCCCATAATGGCAGTTTGGCCCTTGTCTTCTTTTTTCCTCTTTTCTTCTTTAAACATAAGTTTAGGGATTTACAAGTTCAGTCCCTAAACTTATATTTCTTTGACTTTTGGCTTCGGGGTTGACTTGGGTTGACTTTCTGTTGACTTTTTCAGGCTTGGGCTTGGACTTTGACTTTGTCTTTTCCTTGCTTTTCTATTCCGAGTCCGGTTTTGTCGTTTTGGCTTCGTTTTTCGTCCTTTTCTTAGATATCCGTTCCTGCACAATACAATTAGCAAAACAAGCGTATATTTGGCATTTTAAGTCCGTTTTTGGTTATTTTAGCTTGTTTTTAAAGGTAAAAGGTATGTGTAATTAAGCACATACCAAGCTCTTTTTGCTTTTTCCCGGCTTATTCAATTAAGATGGGTGTCCCATTTTAATTTTCTTAGATAGCCCGTAGCTTAAACTATTTTCCATATTTTTTTTAGAATTTTCAAAAATAGTTTAGTATTTTTTTTATCATTTAATTTCTTTAAATTCGTTTTTAATTCATAAAAAATTATTAAAAAAGTCAAAAAAATATAATTCTTTTTTAGAAAATTTTCTTTTATCATTTAGCACTTAGGAAAATTAAATTTGCTCTCGCTTTTCTCGACTACCTGTTTGACTTCCTTTATTTTATTAACATTGGGATCATAGAATGAGAAACGTCCATAGAATAATCTACGGATATCCTGGCGGATAACTTCATCGTCCCCGATTTTTCGCTAGATCCAAACCAAGCAATTAAACAAGATCATTTGTCAATATAAGTCTAAATGCTAAGCACTCATACTTATGACTTGTGAACTTTTAACTCCCAACATGGATATATGATTTAAATGTGTGTACTCATTTCAACTCAACCATAGATTAACTTATTTCTATAGTCGTGATTCAAGATGTATCAAGACTCAAAGCAACAACATAGATTAAAACATAGATTAAGGTCAGTTACAATAGGGTTTTGAGGCCTTAAAGACGGCCTAAAGGCTGCTAGAATGATTAGGGTTCGTCTCCTAAAAGTTATATAAAGTTACACACTAAAAACCCTAAAATCGGTTTTGTATATATAAGAAAAGCATCGCGATGGCGTCGTGTTGTATTCGTGACGCCGTCGCCAAGTAGAATCTTTTAGAGATGGTTTAAGTCGGCTACGTCCTGACGCCGTCATCAAATCTATGACGCCGTCACCATAAAAATCCTGACGTCGTCTCTTGAATCCTGCGACTCCGTCTCCACGCTCTATATGCCCAATTCTTCAAGATAAATGGTGTAAGGTTGTAGTCTTGTCTGTTTCTTCTCCAAATGAGCCCAAGTCACGTGTATTTCCTCCAAATGCCATCCAAGTGCTAAAAACCGAAAACAAATGATTAAGCACATAATATGGGCCTTTTGTTGATTTTGGGAGTTAAATGACCTGAAAATCTTTTAAGGTGTAGACAAATACCACGCTCATCAAGGTCTAAAGCGTCTTTAATCTTACATATCAAATGATGTAACACTAAGGCAAAGAGCAAAGGATCACCTTGTTGCACACCTTGGTGCGACCATAAGCTGTGCTCCCCATAATACAATCTAGCTGGGTTGGAGTAACAAAATTCACCCCAACGTGAAATAGCAGGACAATAAAGGCGGACTTCCTGTAGCATAACCTCTACGCTTACCACATTGACGGCATTTTTGAATCCACTACCCACCTCCGATGCCCCGTACCCTCGATTCTTAATCAACCGATTCACGGCATGAAGTCTAGCCTCCCCACCTCCCGATACCGAAACACCAAACGGTAGATCATTTAAATAATCATCTAAAGAATAGCTAATCATAGTAGCACTAACCTTGGAAACTAAATGCCTCCAAATAGTACCTACATCAATAAGACGGATACCACCCCCAGCTTAATCAGTGGCGTGAGAGGAGCACTAGCAATATACTCACCAAGCATCTTGGGGAATTTACCATCAAGAAAGAGATTTACCACTTGGGTTATAGAAGTGGCTAACTCATCGAAAATAGCCACAACAACACCACTCAAACAATTTAAAAGGTGTTTGGCGTGTAAACCATCCCGTCCACAAGACGTACCATAAGGGAAACTCTTAATCATATATAGAACTACAGCAGAAGATGCAATGAGGTGATGATGATCAATAGGTATGTATGGCAAAAGGGGAGCGGGTTTAAAAGGATGCTTAGCCTTTAAGTCCCCAAGAGTAGCATCATTATAAGGAGCAACACCAGAAGAAGAAAAAACTCTGACTGTTGTAGTATAATAGCCATCACAAATCTTCCTCTTACACTGCTTGACATTTCGCTCACCCAAGTCAAGGTTTTTCTCATCAATATTTAACCATGAAGGAGATGGTTCAGCCAAAGCCTTTTTCGCAGCGCAAATCACCACCAAGGGTACTCCAAGATCACATGGGGCATTAGTAATGATTCTTCTAGCGTTTACGCTTTAATAGCAGATTACAATCATGACTCCTGATGTGTTAGAAAATATTGTAATTAGTGAAATTACTAAACTAGAGACTACACACAAATGGCAAGTGTACCAATTGTATATAATATAGTAAAGTAAGGACCGGGTTTATCGTCTCAAGGAAGCCGAAATCAAATCAAGATAATCAATGTTTGTTTTATATATAGTTATGAAATGGGTTTTTGTTTTGTTTTTGTTAATCTACTAAAACTAAGCTAAATTAATTAAACTAAGAAAATGCTTTAAAATAACTAATTAACTAAAACGATTTAGAAATAATATGATAAAAACCAATGTTCACTTAGATAGATTCCACTTGGATTAGATAATACTTAACAAGGTGCAATTATGCAATTCGGGTTACAACTATGGTTAGACTTTGAGGGTCTTCATCATCTATCCCTAACAATAATCGAAAAGTGCTATAAGGGTCTTTGTAAACACCGCCTCAAATTGTGCTCTTAAAACCAATCTTTGATTTTACAAAATGTTTGATATTTAGATTTCAATCACACAAAGGGTCATAGGTATGACTAAACAATGTTCAAAACTATCAGCTTACCCACCTAATAAAAAAACTTCTTTCTCTAAAAAATGGCAATTTCCCGCCAAAAATAGTTATAACAGAATTCTTCCATTATTTTCAAATCTAACCATTAAAACTCAATCAAATCACATCAATTTGATCTACATCCTATTCCGATCACATCGGTGTAGGTTTTAGATTGTTTTACTATTTTGATCTTGTAGTTAGGGTTTGGTGATTTTGGCGCCAAAATTTAATTTGAATTTTGTGCTTCAATTCTGGTTTTAATTGTTGTAATTCAGTAAGATTGGTGTTCCTATAGGTGTATTACGTGTTCTAAGTGCAATTAATTGGTATTCCTTATTAGTTTGCAATTTCCCCAATTCATATAAAACCTAATATGAAAATGAAGACAAAAAGAACTACTAAGATTTTGTTGAAATTTGATGACTCTGTACATAGTATCAATAATTCAAAAACTAACAATAAGAAAAATGTATCAAAAAATAATGGTAGTAGTGCAGAGAACAAATCAGTAAAATGTGGTGAAAATAGGGAAGATGGGGAGAGTAATATGTTTGAGAATACAAAGAGGGAGAATGTTCTATGGATAATGGGGATTATGATGTTAATGTTGTCAATAATAATACTATTGATGGAAGTAGAAAGGAAGCTGAAGTAGGGGAACATGGTGTAAAGGGGATAGAACAATGTAATTAGCACAACTTTAGTATGGATAGTACAAAGGAAGGAGTAAGTGGTAAGAAGGAGGTGAATACTGGTAGGAAATCATTTGTTGTTGTAATTTCTGAGAGCTTGATTGATAGTGATAGGAATTTAGAATGTATTCCTACTGAGATTGATGAAAATGGTGTTGAGGTGGTGGTGTTTGATGATATAATGGTGGCTGAGGGGAGTAAGAGGTAGGATTTGACTTTATGTGGGTTTTTTTGTAGGATATAAGATGTTTGTTAATGAGCTGATGTATAATCTTAGGAGAATGTGGAGTAGATATGGGTTTAAAGACATAGTTTACTGCAGTAATTGGGTGTTCTTTATGAAGTTCCATCATGAAGAAGGTCTAAACCAAGTGGTCAATAGTGGTCCTTAGATGGTGAATAGGAAGCCTTTATTAGTTCAAAAATGGAGTGTGGATTTAAAGCTTGATAATTCTGAACTAGACAAAATTCCTATATGGGTTAAATTGTGCAATATACCTCTTGAAGCTTGGACTGTGAAGGGGATTAGTGCTATTGCTAGTAGAATAGGGAAGCTATTAGTCATGGATGCTGTAACCGCAAGTAAGTGTAAACAGAGGATAGGGATGGTGAGGTTTGTAAGGGTATTGATTGAGGTAAATACAAAAAAGGAATTGGCTAAGTCCATAGAAATAGTGTACAGGAATAATAAAGGTGAAGTGAAATGCAGGAAGAATGTTAAGGTTGCTTATGATTAGAAACCTCCAGTATGTAATTATTGTAGAGTGTTTGGGCATGCTGATAATAGTTGTCCTAAGAGGGAACCAAACAAGCCTGCTAGTGTTAGTTGTGAGAAGGATAATACTACTGTGCAGAGTGAGGAATATGTTGCTAATGCTTATAAGGAGGTTGATGATAGGTTTGTGGAAGTAAGAAATAGAAAGAATGTTTGAATTGATAACAAAGTGAAAAGACAAAACTATAAAGCCAGTCCTTAAACTAGTAAGTTTGGTAAGAATGTGAAAACTGTGTATCAAGCTAAGCTTAGATCAAGTGGAAAAAGAGAATACGCCAGTTAAGAGTATACATAAGAATGTTCTAAATGACAGTAGTAATGATGAAGGGAAATCAGAGAAGAGTAAAAAAAATGGTATGTGCATAAAGACATCTTGGATGCTATGAATAGATCAACAAACAAGTTCACAATGTTTGAAATGTATGATGTGAATGAGCATAATAAGTTAAGGGATTTAAGAAATATGGAAAATGTGGATGAATTTTTGAACAAAAATGTTAGTCCTGCTGAGAATGATATGAAAGGGTGGGACCTTGACATGATTGCATACTATAAGAAAAAAAATGGACTTGTTAGTTGTTTAAGGAAGGAAGAATGCTGGAAAAGAGAAAAGTAATAAAGAGGAAGATGTTCTGGAAGAAATGAATGACATAGCTAAGAGTATGAAAGGGAATGATGTGAAGGGTATGGATGAAGGGGTATTGGATGTGTGCTGATTCATATAAAATCTGTTTTATAGATTTTAGAATTTGCACATGGAATATCAGAGGGCTTAGTTCTTCTAAAAAACAAAAAAAAGTTGTGAATTTTATTAGAGAAGAGAAATTGCAAGTTTGTGCTATCCTTGGGACTCATCTTAAGAGTAAGAGGATAAGAAAAGTTTATGATAGAATTTATGGCAGTTGGAATTGGGTCACTAATATGAGGTATTGTAATAAGGGGTGCAGAATTATGGTTGGATGAAATGAAGATGAAGTTAGGATATCTGTAATTCATATGGCAAAGCAGTCAGTGTTAGTAAAGATGGAAACAAGAAATAATATCAAATTGTATGGTACTTTCATCTATGCATCTAATGGGGGTGATGTGTCGTTGTGTGTAGGTAATATTTATTATCAAGTTTTACATTTTTATTTTTGATGATTTATCTAAAAACAACACTTTAACGGGCAGTGTACCCGATCAGATTTAGTTTCGTTGGTAAGTAGGGTGTTGGTCACTAAGAGCGAGAATAAAATCTTTTATTCTATTAATATTTTGGTTAACTAAACTAAGTTAATTTAAACTATGTTAATATGTTAAACCTATGCTAAACCTATGTTAGTCCTAATTCTAACGGATAAGGGGACTTCAGTCTGAGAGACTGGCACAGGTTTTGTGGTCATTAGAATTATTTTAAAACATAATAACACACGCAAGCTAGTAAACAAAAGATAGAAGAGTGGTTAGCCAAATAATAGAAAACTGTATTTACATGATTTAATCCAATTAAAATGTTTGTTTGTTATTTAGTGCATGATTGCTTATTCGAGGCGGATATCATTCAAGATTTAGGGGGGTGGACTTCTTCCTAAACCTAGAAGTAGAATTCTATCACAATTAAACACATCCACATAAGGCATCCTATTGTGATTATAATCTGTATTAAGGTGATTAATAATCGGTATCTTTTAAACCTGGCTCATAGAGATTTAAACCACTTCTACTTGTTGGTTCCATTAATAGTCGAATTCCGTAATGCCTTGTTTAAGGTTTAGTTTATATTAGATAAAAATCTAAACAACTTTAGTAGAAAAACTGTGTTTGAATGTATTAAATTATTATGCGGATCTAATATTTAATTTTATGAAGAATTATTAATGAAACAGTATTCAATGAACATACAATTCAACAAATAAGCTCCAATATTATTAAATATAATAATACGAATACTCTTCAAGTACAAAGTATTAGGGTTACAAAGACCTTGAAGCTATGAATTATATGTTAGTTGTATATTTGGTCTTGGTTCTGGTACATCAAACTCTGTGCCCTAGGACCTCCTTTTATACACCAAGGAGTCCTAGTCAGCTTACAATACTTTCCTAAGTATCTAAAATCTTTTCTATAAACAACTAATACATATCATATAAGCAGTACTAACTAGAAGCATTAACTTGATATTCACTAGCAGTAGTAACTTCAAGCATATTTTCACTAGCAGCGTTAACTTCAACTGAGCAGTCTTAACTTTGTACTAGCAGTAGTAACTACTTAGCATATTTTCTTTAAAGTTCTTCAGTAGCACTAATATTCACTAGCAGTACTAACTGTGTACTAGCAGTAGTAAACACTTAGCATATTTTCTTTGAAATCTCTTAGCAGTACTGACTCTAGTTGAGCAGCATTAACACAAACATGAGCAGCATTAATTCTAACAACATCAAGAAGACTTTTAATCCCAATAGTATGTACTCGTTTTTAGTACATTATTATGTTTAACCCAAGTTAATTATTGAGTATACGGTTGCTAAGTCTCTATCCTTGTAAATAGTGTTTTGGGACGATTAGGATTCATGGTAGTATTTATTTCGCGATAGAATAGGGAAGAAAAGTTAAGTCAATACCCCCATATATTTGTTAGATGATCTCCATGTTATTTTGATCCACCTCAAATCGGGTCATTAGTTAGATTGTAAATATCGAGCATGTAAAAGCTCAAGTGTAGGGGTACGTGTTGTAAACCCCATGTTATGATGTATTATGTTATACAAAAAATATATATAGAAAAGAAAAAGAAAGAGATTGATGTGGAGTTGTGTAGAGTTTGTATATCTTCGTCTGAGTCTTCGCTTAGCAACCAAACTAGCGTGTATTCATGTAAATAATTAGCTAGCCCTTCCACTCCAAATTCACCCAAACCAACCCAAATGTATCTCATACGTTTCTTTTTCC
>BQNB010061095.1:4396-36644 GCA_026074375.1 Tanacetum coccineum | reverse complement strand
TAGAAGTTGTTCGACAATTCAAAATGATGACTAAGAATTTTCTAGATATGATGAGACAAATACAAATAGTAAAATCTTTGAGTCCGAAGTGCGAGACTTGTGGTGGTCCCCATTCTTTTACCGAGTACCCAACCTTCGATGGCTACACTCAAGAGGCCGTTTATGCTACAATGGGTAACCATAATTCGGGGGGTAATTCCTACCAACCAGAAGGTGACCGTAATATGCTTAGCTATCGCTCGAATAATTACCTCGAACCACCTGGTTTCAATCAACCGAATGTGCAAAATAATCAAAACCAATACAATCAAAATCAAGGATACATTCAGAACCGAGGAAATAATTTTAATCAAGGAAATTATCAAGCTCCGAGTAATCAAGTTCAAGTTCAACCTTCAAATGAGTTATCAAACTATATAAAGATTAATGAGACTAATATGAGAGCCATGCAAAATCAAATAACTACTATGAGAACAGAAATAAAAAACGATTTTGAGACTACGATGGCAAAACAACATAATGAGCTAAAGAACATGATGGGTAGTTTTCTTCAAATGCAAAGTCCCTCGGGTTAGGGATCACTTCCTAGTAATACCGTTGCTAACCCTAGAGGTGACATGAAAGCTATTACCACCCAAAGTGGTGTTGCTTATGATGGACCTGCGATTCCACCTAATCCTTCTCCTCTCCCGAAGGAAGTGAAACGTAAAACCGAGGTGACAAAGGACAAGGTGCAAACTAAAAATTTAGGAAGTACCGCACACGTCCAACCTCTGGTTGTCCAAGTTCCTATTACGAAGCCCGAAGTTGCTCTGAAGCCTAATCCTAAACCTTCAATACCTTATCCTTCAAGGCTTAACAACTAAAAGCTCCATGAAAAAGCTAATAATCAAATGTTGAAGTTTCTTCAAATCTTTCAAAGATTACACTTCGATATTAGCTTCGCGGATGCTCTTCTTCATATGCCAAAGTTTGCTTCTACGTTTAAGAGTCTTCTTAGTAATAAGGAAAAATTATTCGAATTAGCAAGTACTCCATTAAATGAGAATTGCTCGACGATGCTCCTTAAGAAGTTGCCCAAAAAACATGGAGACCCCAACAAATTTCTCATCTCCTGTGATTTTTCGGAGCTAGATGAGTGCTTAGCCTTGGCCAATCTTGGCGCTAGCATTAATCTAATGCCTCTTTTCATATGGAAGAAGCTTTTACTCCCAAAACTTACCCCAACTCGCATAACACTCGAACTTGCAAACCGATCGGTTGCTTATCCGAAGGGTGTTGCCGAAGATGATTTTGTAAAAGTAGGAAAGTTTTATTTTCCGACTGACTTTGTTGTAGTTAATTACGATCTTGATCCTCAGGTTCCCCTCATCCTCAGGAGAACTTTCCTGAGGATGGCAAGAGCTTTAATCAATGTACATGGTAAAGAGTTAACTATTCGAGTCAATGATGAGGCCATTACGTTTAAAGTCGGGCACACTTCAAGATACTCCCGTAATTATTATGATGAAATGGTTCATCAAGTCAATGTCATAGACGTTGCTTGTGAGGAGTATGCTCAAGAAGTGCTTGGATTTTCGGACAGTTCGACGAGTGGCAATCCCACATCTTCGGATCCTATCATCGCTTCTTCTTCCCCCTCGTTCACTCCTTTTGAAGGAGGATATTTCATTTTGGAAGAGATAGAGACTTTTCTACGTAACCCGGATGAGCTTTCTAATTTGGATGATGATTACTACGACACGGAGGGAGATATTCTTTACCTTGAGAAATTGTTGAATGAAGACCATTCTCCGACTCTCCCTTCAATGAAGAATGACGACCTTAAGCAAGTTGATGTTACTATGACGAAGCCTTCGATCGAAGAACCACCAGAACTCGAGCTTAAGGATTTACCTTCTCATTTAGAATATGCATTTTTAGAAGGAACCAATAAATTACCCGTCATAATTTCTAAAGAATTAAAAGATGAAGAAAAGCCACCCTTTTAAAGGTTCTTAAGTCATACAAACGGGCCATCGCATGGAAAATCTATGATATTAAGGGCATAGACCGTCATTTTTATACTCACAAGATCTTAATGGAAGATGACTTTAAACTACGGTTCAACATCAAAGAAGGGTAAATCCAAAAATTCACGAGGTTATCAAAAAGGAAGTTATCAAACTCCTTGATGCCGGATTGATTTACCCTATATCTGATAGTCCGTGGGTAAGCCCCGTTCATTGTGTGCCTAAAAAGGGTGGCATGACCGTAGTTGAAAATGAAGATAATGAGTTAATTCCTACTAGGTTAGTTACGGAATGGCGCATTTGTATTGATTACCGGAAGCTTAATGATGCTACACGTAAAGACCATTTCCCGTTGCCTTTCATGGACCAAATACTTAAACGTTTAGCAGGGAACGAATACTATTGCTTTTTAGATGGATTTTACGGATATTTTCAAATTCCTATTGACCCGCAAGACCAAGAGAAGACCACTTTCACTTACCCTTATAGGATGTTTGCCTACCGACGCATGCCTTTCGGCTTATGTAATGCTCCGGGCACGTTCCAAAGGTGGATGATGGCTATTTTCCATGACATGATCGAGAAAAAAATGGAGGTCTTCATGGATGACTTCTCGGTCTGCGAGGATTCTTTCTCATCATGCCTCTCCCATTTAGACAAAATGCTAAAACGGTGCGAAGATACAAACTTAGTTCTAAATTGGTAGAAGTGTCATTTCATGGTTAAAGAGGGCATTGTCCGCGTCCATAAAATTTATAAATCCGGGATTGAGGTCAACAGAGCTAAAGTTGATGTTATAGCTAAACTCCCTCATCCGACTTTCGTCAAAGGTGTCTGATGTTTTTAGGTCACGTCGGGTTCTATCGTCGATTTATCCAATATTTTTCTAAAATTGCCCGGCCGATGACCCATCTTCTAGAAAAAGAAACCCCATTTATTTTCTCTAAAGAATGTATTGAACCGTTTAATATACTTATGAAAAAGTTAACCGAAGCCCCGATTTTAGTTGCCCCCGATTGGGACCTACCATTTGAAATTATGTGCGACGCTAGTGATTATGCAGTAGGTGTAGTCTTGGGGCAACGTAAGACCAAACATTTTCAGCCTATATACTATGCTAGTAAGACCATGACGGATGCTCAAGCACATTACACTACTACATAAAAAGAATTATTAGCCGTGGTGTATGCTTTTGAGAAATTTCGTCCTTACTTAGTCTTATTAAAGAATATAGTGTATACGGATCACTCGGATCTTAAGTATCTTCTTGCTAAGCAAGATGCTAAGCAAAGATTGCTCTGGTGGATTCTCCTACTCCAAGAATTTGATGTAATTATTCGTGATAAAAAAGGAGCGAAGAATCTCGCGGTCGACCACTTATCGAGATTAGAAAATCCTCATCAAGATGATCTCGAGAAAAAGGAAATTAATGAAACATTTCCTCTTGAGACCCTTGGAATGATATCTTTTCATGGTAATTCTAGTACCCCATGGTTTGCCGACATTGCAAATTACCATGCGGGGAATTTTGTAGTGAAAGGGATGTCGTCCCAACAAAAGAAAAAATTCTTTAAGGATGTAAAGCATTATTTTTGGGACGACCCCTACTTATTTAGGATTTGTGCGGATCATGTGATTAGACGATGTGTTCACGGCTAAGAAGCCGTTGATATCCTCATGGCTTGCCATAATGGACCCACCGGGGGACATCATGGTGCAAAATACACCGCTAAGAAAGTCTTCGATTCTGGTTTCTATTGGCCAACAATTTATCACGATGCCCACGACATGGTAAAGTCATGTAACTCATGTCAACGTCAAGGAAAAATCTCACAAAAGGACAAAATGCCTCAAAATGCAATTCAAGTATGCGAGATCTTTGACGCATGAGGCATCGGATTTATAGGTACGTTCCCGTCTTCTCAAGGGAGCAAGTACATTCTCGTGGCCATTGACTACTTGTCTAAATAGGTTGAAGCGAAAGTGCTCCCCACTAATAATGCCTGAGTTGTCGTAAAATTCTTAAAATCTCTCTTTGCCCGATTTGGAACTCCTCGTGCTATAATTAGTGATCGCGGTACTCATTTTTGTAATGACCAATTCGCAAAGGTCATGCTTAAGTATGGAGTTACTCATCGTCTTTCTACTGCGTATCATCCACAAATGAGTGGACAAGTGGAGGTTTCAAATCATGGTTTGAAACGTATCTTAGAAAGGACTGTAGGCGAAAACCGAGCTTCATGGTCCAATAAGTTAGATGATGCTTTATGGGCCTTCCGTACCGCATTCAAGACACCCATCGAGTGAACTCCTTATAAGATTGTATATGGAAAGGCTTGTCATCTTCCTATCGAACTTGAACACAAGGCCTATTAGGCCTTAAAAGATTGCAATTTTGACCTTAAGACCGCGAGTGATCACCGGAAAATTCAAATAAATGAATTAAATGAACTCCGGGATCAAGCCTATGAGAACTCTTTAATCTACAAAGAGAAAAAGAAGAAGATTCATGACTCCAAAATTAAAAACCGCGTTTTCAATGTTGGTGATCAAGTTCTTCTTTTCAATTCTCTATTAAATATTTTCTCGAGCAAGCTCAAAACCCGATGGACAGGACCATTCACCATTACTCATGTTTTCCCTTATGGAACTGTCGAGTTATCTAAAACCGACAGACCAAACTTCAAGGTGAACGGTCATAGATTCAAACACTATTTTGGAGGGGACATACCACCTATGGTTGTCCCGGATCTCCAAACCTTCCCCATGGACCACTAAATTCGGGGTCGAGTCAGGCTCGTGACTCGGTTAACAAAAACAAGCGCTTCGAGGGTGGCAACCCATGCTTATCCCTAGTAATAGTATAGTAGTATATTAGTTATGAATAAGTTTGACGTGAGGAGGCTCGCCTCTTCCTTTCTCGTGTTTCGTGGTTTGTGTTTTATGTCTAGGATTGCCTGAATTTTGAAGACTCTCATGCTTGTGGTTTTGTCTATCGTTCACTCGAGCTTCAATCCTTATCATGCTCATATATGGGAATCCGATATCCTAGATCTTATTGATAAACGTTTATCTATTAGCATAATTAATAAACGGCTTTAGATTTACGTAGAGACCCCTTAAACATTAAGGACAATGTTTAGTTCTAGTATGGGGGATCTTTCAATTTGATCTTACTTGTATTTGCCTTGTCTTCACGTAACCCCGTTTTACCACCAAAAATAGTAAAAATATGTGTTTTTAGGCCAAAATTAAAAAATTTTCAAAAATAGAATAAGTGTTTTTGATTTTCCGTTGGTAAGAATAAGAATAAATTTTGACTCGATCAAGCATATTGCGCTTGTGAGATCCCAGTAATAGATCTTTCTAGCCTGTTACGGGTGGTAGATAACTTTCGCAAGTAAATCTACAAGAGAGGCTCCTGGTTAAATACCAAGCTATATGCGAAATCTATAACTTGATAATAAGAAGAATGATAACAGAGATAATAAGAAAGAAACAGATCACTATTGATCAATACATTAAAAATACTAACTATTGGAATGTGTTTTTGAGATCTAGAGGTGTCCATTCCACATTACCGTGGGTTTCTTATATACTAGTGAAACCCTAGCGGCCCAATCTATCTAAACGGGTTTTGACTGATATGCATTATCACTTCCTAACATTTCTCATGCATATCCTAACTAACTATTACAAAACTGCGTTATCAGTAGAAACAATATTACTATCAGCATAAATGATTAACTATCAGCAGAAATGAAGTACTTGATATACTATCAACATAAATGAACTATATCAGCAGAAATGACTTAGTCAGCAGAAATGATATATCCTAACAATCCTCCCCTAAACTGGATTGTAACTTGCTTATTGTCCAGTTTCCAGTAATAGATCAATATCTTCAGCACCTGGAGGATTGACAGCAACACTATATGAATGCACCACATAAGTTGAGCAAGGATGACTTGACAGCAAATTAGCAACATTCTAGAAGCCCAAGCCTCGCTTGGACCTGTTGAGTCTTGAAAGAATGTATCAGCAACAATGTAAAACATATAGCAATGTATCCAATCAGTAACAAGTGAAAGTCCAAGCCAGAGTCTTTTTACAGCAAAAAGTTTGGAACCACACTGCTACCATTACAGTATTACAAAATTTCAAACTAGCCTCAACACTTTCCAGATGATGGAAGCGAAACAGTCGACAGAACCGTAAAAGGATTGATGTCTCTTTAACCAGTAGCCATTACTCTGGAAGTCGCCATCCTTTGGTAACCAGTAAAGGTCTGTGTATCCTCAGTGGACTGAAAACCCCAATCAACTCTCAAACAGAAAACATATTGGAAGTTGCAAACTATATGAACTTTTTGGCAAGTCTTACAGCCATCAACGTAATTGAGATTGACCTTTACCACCACCGTACCTGGTGGCTAGTCAATCCTTTTAGATACCTGAAAAGAAAGAATACTACGGTGTATTGATAACCGTCTCAACTAATCAGTATGTGAAACATCGGAAATTGAGTTTACCCTGAAAATTTTTTAGCGACCTACACCGTTTTAAAAACGATTTGAGAAGCGCTTTACCAATACCGTACAACTCTTGGCTAGTCCAATCCTTTTGAATAACAAACTAAGAATATCCATGGTGGATTGAAACCATTCCAACTCAATTTTCGAACATACAAACCAGTTGAGATGGAAACACAACAAAGCATTCACTTTTTGGTAAAGGCCAACATCATCATGAAGTTTCCACAGCCTTTACCAAAGACCATGAACTTATGGCTAGCCACTCTTCACACGCGTGAATATGGTGAGTGAAAACCATCACTTATGAGCAAGTTGGACCAACTAAATCACTCGGATTTAAGAACACACTCCAAAAAAGCCATTCGTAAGGAGAATCAACTCTTACTTTTCAAAGAAACATAGTGAGATGAGAACCATTAGTTGTGTCTGTTCAGAGCACCTTCACCAAGTGGATTTGCCAAGAACAACATACATTAGTGAGCATCATTTGCCAATCAATTTGCACGATTAGCATAGACAAAAGAGAATATAATACAAACATAAGCCAAAAGTCATAAAGAGAAATAATACAAATTACAAAAGTGATTGTGCAATACCAGGTTCCAATTAGAAGGATTCAGTTGCCTCTAAAGATACCCGAATCAATCTCATAGCAATGTACTAATTGGTGCGAAGGGAATAGCTGTCAATTTCCAAACCATGGTCTAACAACATTTGAAGAGTTGAACGAGCAATAGGATACGTTTTGTCCGCAAACATGTAGACAATCTCCCCAGCAGCTGTTTCTAACACATGGACACCGGTTTCACCATAAAAATGCCAGCTATGAATTTGCCACTGATCCTGATCATGCCAGACGATATCTTATGCATCAGAAACCACATCTTATGCATCCTTTTCAACCTGCACTTGGTTAGCATTGAAACAAAAGAAATATACAATGGACAAACGAGATATCTAGATAAATAATAAAAAAAAAATCTAGAAATATAGTACAACAGCATGCCTCCCCTCAACCATAGGCCTCCCCTTAAACATAGGCACTATGGATTGAGCAAGGGACCCAAGTCATTACTGACTTGGGTCAAACTAGTACCAATAGTTGGAACTAGATTTTCTATTGGAGTGGGACCTCATGTGAGTGGCAAAGCCAGGATCAGTCCAAGTCCAATAAGCAGATGGAGAATAGACACTTTCGCCATAAAAGCTATTAAGATAATTAAGATAAGCATAAAAATGTCCATTATGAGAAGGTAGTCTATGCAGTGGCCTTTGAGGATGAGAAAAAGGTTGGACATAAGGGGTCGTGGGTCTACCATTTCGTGCACGTCTTGCTAGAATAACATAACCAGCAAGAATGGATGCTTCAGCAGAATTGTAAGAATCAACACAAATGGGCTTACCCGTATCAGCAGAATTGGGAAATTCAGCAGATATAGAGGTATCAGCAGAAATGGGGTTGGACCTATCAGCAGAAACGTTTGTAGGTGTTTTCCTTTTTGAGTCATTATTTCTTGAACCCCTCCCTTTATCCAATCGTTTCTCATAGTAATCACAGTCTTTTATAAGATGCTTGGTACTTCCACAAACAAAACAGGATTTAGAAGTAGAAGATTTATGATTGCTGAAAAGACTTCTCTTATTCAAAGAACCAACATTATTACACTTTGTTTTTGAATTACAAGAAAAAGAAACACTAGGAACAGACGCATTAGACACATAAGGACCTAAAATACTTCCAGTGACTCTTGTTTCTTCAGAAGCACTTCCAGTGGATTTGGATCATGAGAATCATTATCACTGGTACTGGGTTTCAGACACTCCTCTAGAATCAAATGATGAGAATCATTGGGAGATGGTATGGGGAACAGACCTGTCACTGAAATCAAGAAGCAGAATCTTTATGAATTAGCGAGAACTGGCCTTATAGTCTTGATTTCAGTAGTCTCACTAGTCGTTTTCCCATTATTCCTTACTATCTCAATATCATCAGAAGCATTGGAGGTAGTGCATATGATCCCTATCATAGGTGGGGAACTGCCTTCATGCGGGTGCAACTTTGTCAAACAATTGTAAAAAGGGGGGGGTTTGGGGGGGGCTCCTATGTCTTCTAAGGGAAGTTAGTGGTAAAAACACTAAATTGCGGAGAGTACCAAAACCCAACTCGATCATGCGCCCGACCAAGGATTATGGGAAGGGGAGGTGGGGCGGTAGGTAAAAACACTAAATTCAGAGTTACCAAAACCCCAATCATCATCCCCGACCAAATTATGAAAGCCTAATCCCTTTTTAGTTCTAGCAGTCATAGAGCTATCTATTAATTTAAACAAGTTTTGTCCATGTTTGCTCCATTTTTCTTGATTAGCTAACTCTTTATCTAATTTAGCCAACAACTCTTGTTTTTCTTGAGAGGCTTGATTAATAAGTTTTTCCTTATACTCAAGAATGTTTGATTTATCTGCTAGATCATATGACAAAACTCTTATTTTCTCCTCATAGGCTAACTGATTATTTTGATAGTGTTTTATTTGTCTTTCAAATGTTTTAACAGCTTCTTTGTGAGAATTTAATGAAATAACAGTTGCATCAAATTGATTCCTTAGGTCAGAATACTGTTTGAAAATAGAATGATATTTAGAGTCATGACACAAAGAGCATGAATGTACCTCTCCAACAAATGCAAGTGGTTGATCACTAATTTGAGCACCACCAGCAGAAACACTACAATCAGCAGAAACAAAACCTTCAGCAGAAACAACCACACAATCAGCAGAATCCACAGCTTCAGCAGAATCTACAACATCATCAGCAGAAATCACAACTTCAGCAGGAACACACTCTTCAGCAGAAACATCATCTTCAGAATCTGACTCATCATACATACTAGCCATCATTCCATAAACATCCAAAGATCTTGTTTCCACTTCATTATCCTCTGGAATACTGTCCCAATTCACAACACCACATCCATCTACAGATACCAAAGCCTTCTTATCAGGCTGAGAATTCCTTTCTTCCCTAGCTTTGTATGTAGAGTATTCTGTTTGAGAGGTTGGTGCTCTACACTCTCTAGAGAAGTGCCCCTTCTGATGACACTTGTAGCATTTAACCAATTGCTTGTCAAACCTTGCACTTTCCCTTCCATTAAATTTGATCTTTCTTCCTGCTTTCTTTTCAAACCTGCGAACTCTAATAGAAAGCATAGCCATCTGATGCTTCAAGTCATACTCCTCCAAGTCTTGTTTGTTTAATTGATCAAGATCATCAAAACAAAGCTGTTGATCCTTTTCATGATCAGCAAGAAGACTGTAGACAACATCATCAACAACCTTGGACACTTTTATAGAGTGCTCATTTGATGATGTTTGTGGAGATGGAAAGTAAGATGGATAACTACTGCTGCTGTTAGACCCATGAACAGCAGGTTTGTTCTGAGATGTACTGGATGATCCTACAAAAGCAGCATGAGAGGGTCTTGCATACCCTCTTACATCACTTTCTAGGAATTTAAGTTTGCTGTAGAGATCTTCAAAGGTGAGAAGATCCAATCCTCCTCTTGCTCTTAAAGAGAGAGAAACTTGTCTCCAGGATTCAGGCAAGGCTCTAAGAAAACACATATTCACTTCTTCTTGTTCAGGTTTGATTTTCAAACTGTTCATCTGAGTCAGCATCTTTTGCATCCTTTCATAGCATTTATCCAGCCCTTCTTCTGATGTCATCTTGAATTCAGCAAATGCTTGCTTTAACATTGTCTTCTGGAGTTTTCTAGACTCTTCATTCGATCCAAACTTGGCTTTTATGGCATCCCAGATGTCTTTAGCATCAATCATGTGATTAAAATCACTCATGTGTTCATCTGGAAGTGCAGAGATCAGAGTGGATCGAGCTTTAGATTCTCTCTGAAGAACCAAGTACTCATCAGCAGAAACAGGATCCCGATACACTATTTTTCCATTGGAGTCAGTAGTGGTTGGTCTTGCATGGTTTCCTTTCATAACTACATTCCAGCATTGAAGATCAGTACTACTGATGTAGTTTTGCATCTTCATTGCCCAAACATCATATTCACCTACTTTAAGATAGGGGAACTTTGCTGTGTTATTAACAGTGGTGACTTGAGGTAAGGTATGGTTGACAACTTCCCCCGAAGGGCCTGATTCAATAGTCATGATGAGTCGTAAGGGAGTTTTTGAGAGATTGATTAGGGTTAGGGTTTATGACAGAAAATCTTCTTATCCAGAGACTCTCAACAGGCTCTGATACCACTTGTGAGATCCCAGTAATAGATCTTTCTAGCCTGTTAAGGGTGGTAGATAACTTTCGCAAGTAAATCTACAAGAGAGGCTCTTGGTTGAATACCAAGCTATATGCGGAATCTATAACTTGATAATAAGAAGAATGATAACAGAGATAATAAGAAAGAAACATATCACTATTGATCAATACATTAAAAATACTAACTATTGGAATGTGTTTTTGAGATCTAGAGGTGTCCATTCCACATTGCCGTGGGTTTCTTATATACTAGTGAAACCCTAGCGGCCCAATCTATCTAAACGGGTTTTGACTGATATGCATTATCACTTCCTAACATTTCTCATGCATATCCTAACTAACTATTACAAAACTGCGTTATCAGCAGAAACAATATTACTATCAGCATAAATGATTAACTATCAGCAAAAATGAAGTACTTGATATACTATTACCAGAAATGAACTATATCAGCAGAAATGACTTAGTTAGCAGAAATGATATATCCTAACAGCGCTCTAGCTTGCCCCTTAACCTTTATAAATTTAAGCTTTTGCTAGTCTTTTATACAAGAAGCTTTAAAACGCGAATTCTAGCTTGAAAAATCCAAGAGTTTGCAAGTTTCTATAATAGACTTTAATTATGCAAAGCTTGTTTTTATTAGACTAAGCATTCGTGGATCTTTTTATTAAAGATTTTAAATTTGTGAAGAACGAGAAATGATAGAGTTAAGTATAAGTTAGATGCTAAACATGGAGTAGTTGGATCTCTTTTGAGCTCATAGAGGTTAATTGTGGCTTTTTGCTCCTACTAGCTTAATAAACGTTATATAATTGTTGAATAAATAAAGTTACATTGGTTTTTGCGATTCTTAGTTTAGATCCCTTCGTAGAGATTCCTTCTGGTGAAAGTAAGGTACACATCGAGGTTTTGTCAGTGTTGTGGGAAAATAGGCTACCAATTCTTGACATCTCGCTACCGTTGTCTATGAAGTTAAAACACCACAGGACTTGAAATTTGGCTATAATAATAATAAAATAAACTGAAGCCGAAATAAGACTTTTAGATCATGGTCGGCTCGCATACCGATGTGACAATCGTTTAAAGGATGGAGGTAATAATAATAATAATAATAAGAACTGTGGGCTGATAAAAGTTTACTGTCTCTGGTCGGTTCGCTGCTGATGTGGCAGTCTTCAAGAGAAGGCCTATAGTAAGAATAATAAATCTGAGACTGATAAAAGTTTGCTGTATCTGGTCGGTTCGCTGCCGATGTTGTAGCCTTCAAAAAGGCCGAGGATCTCCTAGTCAAAATAAGACTCCTGGACCATGGTCGGCTCGCATACCGATGTGGTAGTTGTTTAAAGGACCGAGGGGTTTAATAATGTTGCTATAATAATAATAAGAATAAAGCCAAATTTTGACTCTGGGGTTATCTAAATAAAGCCTCTGTCTCTGGACTCGTAGTTGAGTTATTTCGGATGAAATAAAAAGGATAACCCCTAAATCATGCGAATTTAGAACCTTAATGTGGACCTTATTCTTACCATATCGTCTCTTTAGGAAAGGATTTCAAACTAATTATGGTCTAAACCGGGTTTACTTTATATGAATAAGAATGTAATTTATTTGTCACCAATAATAAAAATAAAATCTTTATAAGATTTAGGAATAAGGGAGCAAAAAGTAGCTATGCGTACACAATTTGCATCTATGAGTAGTGTTAGCATTTTAACTTGTATTTAACAATGATTTCATTTTTAAGCTTGGTTTAGGGCGGGTGAAAAATTGAGGACGATGAATTTATCCTTTTAGTTTTCCTTGTTCCGTGATTCTATAGTTTCATTTATAAAAAAATGATGAATGAATGATAATAATAAGTATATGCAGATAAAAATGGTAAAACGAGGCATTTTAAACTAGTGATTTATTAATCCCCTTAGATGAACACTTTTCTACTTTTCAATGAAATTAGTCTAAGGAGGTTGAAATTTTTAGTTTTCTATGTGTGTATATGACATTGTGTGAGGACACGGCAATAGCTTAGTATGGGGGATTTTTGATATGTGTTTAATCAATATAAATTCTCTTTATTAAAATGAGATTAAATAACCAAAAATACATTGTATATGTGTATTTTGTGATTTGTAATATGTAAGTATTAGATATATATTAAAAAGGACAAAAACGAAGCCAAAACGGACAAAACCAAGCACGAGAATGGAAAGAGCGCGGAAAACCAAAGCCAAAGGCGTATTCATGGGACAACTCGTAACCCATTTAATAGGCCGGGTAAGCCCATTGGAATTTGAATGATATTAAGTCCAAAACCTTAAGTCTATTTATAAGTCCAAATCCATTATCAATTCGGCCCAAGTTAAATATTAAAAGCCCAATCCCAACACCTCGGTCCAAGTCAAATGATAATAAAAACAGGTCAAAAGTACTATTTACCTTTCCCTCCCACATTTACCCTACATCAAACTAACACATGATTAATCCCTCTGTTATCCCATGAATTTAATCCATTACACAACAATAATCTTTACCAATATGCTAGAAAATAAGAAGAAAACTTAGAGAGAGAAAGTAGAGAGAGAAAACAAGAAAGGAAGATTAGATTAGAGAGAAGTGGTGAATTACAAGTGAATGAAAATGTAACCAACACCCTCTCCTTGTGTAGAGAGGGGATATTTATACCCATTCCTTGCTAGGTGGCATATGGGCCTGTAATCTTGGGCCGGGCTTGGCATAACTTGGGCTTTGAGCCCGAAACACAGACAATATTAGATTACAATCCAAGCCCGTTGAACCCGACTAGCCTATTACAATACAAGACCTAGTTTGACTTTCTAAGACCGATAACATTCTTGTTTGACTTAATATAATTAAGGCTAACAATCTCCCCCAATGTTGAGGTCTCTTTCTTCAAACTCCTCCAAACTCCTCCGTACCACCGATGACATTGAAGGTATGACGTTTGACGTTTATGTTTTGCCTTGTTATGGCCTTGTCTTGTTTGTAATGCTGTGTTTATCCATGCTTTGTGGAACTTGATTTTGAGCTTTATCTTTTGACTTTGATTCTTGAGAATCGTTATCTTGCTATTCCTGACTTGAATCATCTTGATTTGACTTCCTTAATCAACTTGTGCCCTTGACCAACATGCTCATACTTGTTACATTCTTGTTTGACATATGTGATTATAAGTCTAACAATCTCCCCAATTGATGATTCTTTATTTGACTTTGAGGCTCTTTGATGGTAGGGAATATTAGAATCAACTATCTTGAACATTGAAGATTGACTTGAAAGGCTTGATTATGAGCATGTGGTGTATGAATCGACTAGTGAGAATGAGGCTGCAACCGCACTGTCGTTAAAACTGATAAGTAAGCCGTTAGTAAATAAAAGATGAATATGGCTTTTTCATTCATCTTGACTTTGGTTGCATTAACCTCGGAGTTTCCCCAATTTTATTGTATAAATACTATACCTGTGATCTGGGTAGATTCCAAAGAATATCCTTGACGGGTTTCCAGCTCAAAGCGTAGGATCTTCTAACACAGATGTATTAGATTCACCATGCTTGCTAGTTCCTCATTACCGGATCGTCTCAAAGCGACAACACAGACAAGGAGTGAATCAAAATAGTTTCTATCTTTCTGATTAAGGCATAAATTCATTTATGGACCAAAATTAACATCCAGTTATCTCAAGCTTGTTTCATATAGCATCTTGCAAGTCACCCTACCATGAGCTTATTTGATGTTGGCTTCAAGCAGGATTTCCATCTTCACTTGAGTACTTAAGAATCACTCGGATGTTCTAGCAAGATCTCAAGGTTAATGCGTAGGATCTTGTTACCTACTTGTGACTTTGTGGTGTTCAACAAGTGTATTTTGACATTGTGTCCTAATGAGATTTATAATTTGATCTCTTCTTGGCTCTAGACTCGATTTGTGCACTTTTGGTTTTGGTAATCGGAGGCTGGAGCAGACTGCCACCTATTCAATATTAACAATCTCGGAGTGAGATGTCAATAGATAACGTGTGTATCTCCGTGACAAATGAGACAAGTTTCTTTTGAGAGAAACCCGAATGGCTGGGAAGGGTTGTGCATTGCATCACTGGGTCCATAATGTCGTCTTCAATATCAACAATCATCTTTGTGATTTTGATAGATTATGTATTGACCCGGTTCTTGCCTAGTTATGTGGAGGGGGGGCATCTTTTCTTTTCACCCTTTATCCATACATTTCTTTTTCATTCTTCAACCCCTTCAATGCTTACCAAGACGTCATTACTAACACTTTGTTGTGATTGTTCCAGTGTTAGCTTAATCTTAGTCGGCATTCTTCCCTTATACACATTCATCTCCAATCATACCTAAGGACTGCTATTTCTAACTATGGAGTGTCCTTGGGTAGATCCCTCCGGTTCTGGTTGGATTCTATAGGAACTTATACCTAACCTAACCCTTATGACTTCAGAATCGTCGTGAAATTAATAGGTTGTTGGGTATAGAGATCGAACCATAAAACCATTTTCTGACATTGTTATTTTCAAATACTCCCCCTACACATGTGCTTCGAGATTCAAAATTGTTTAGCACATGAAGGAAAGAGTTGCACTTAGAGTCTTAAAGATCACATTCGTCTATATCATATTTTAATCACATTTTCTCCCCTTATTTTAAATAATAAAACACTTAGTATTTGAAATACCAATTGATTAAAATTTGACATGAAAAATTCCATGGGGAGAAAAATTATACCACGATATTGCATGAATTCAGATTCTGATAGCTCCCCTTCAACAGTATATGTGGGATACCAATATTTATTAAAACTTGACATTGGAATGAAAAATTGATATGACACCACAAAATGTTGAAGACGGAGTGAGATGCCTTAGTGAACAGTGTATATTAATAATTGACATTATAAGTTTTCACATTTTAATTTCACAGAATGTGTTTGGATACATAAAATTGACATTTATGAGATGTATCCGACACATTAAAAGGCTTTGTTTTAAAAAGCTCCCCCTCAGAAATTGATTCACATAAAATGACATTCTATGTACTACAATTCTTTGAAAATTATTCGAGGAAGGGAGTGTTGAACACACAATTTTAACAAATACCACTTTTTATGGAAAAATACCACAAATTATATTGTAGACAATTTTGACATTGAAAGTTCTTTTTGAAAAATTGTGTTCAACGATTTTAAAAACACATGATAGAAGACTTCTCTTCTATTTTAGAGTAAGCGCACTGAAGCGTACACTTCCCTATTACATTCGGGACCGAGTTATGCACTGAAATGTACATAAGTCATTGAGAAAAATTTAGAAATGACATGTTTTGAAAGCATTTGAAACTCCTGTTCGAACTTCATTTACACGCCCGTGTCGATGTTAATCAACATTTCTAGGTACGTAAATGTTATCGATTCCAAGAGACATGTCGAGAAGATTCTTTTTGGTATTTTTGAAAGTTTTCTGATTTTATATTTTGTTTTTCTAGGTTTTATATTTTTCTATTTTCTTTTTGTTGGTTTTATATTTTTGTATTTTCTTTTTCAAAAAATTTAAAAAAAAAATAAAAAGATAAAGAGAGAATAAAAATATTTACAAATTGATGTTTGATGGATCAAGCAGATTCAATTGCCAGATACCTCTAGTTCATCTGGAGGTCAAAATCTCTACCGAGTCGTTTGACAATATACTTAAACTATCTTTTGATAAAGCTATAGTGAACAAGTCAACTATCTGGTATTAGTTCCTGACGAAGAATAATTCAACAATACCCTTTCTCAACCTGTTCCTTTATGAATGTGATATCTAATCGATGTGTTTGGTACGAGAATGCTGGATGGATTGCACTCGAGTTGGTTAAGGCTTGACCTTTAAGTCACATACATTAGTATTTTATCAAAGGTGTGAAGCCATAAATCTGTGAGTGAGTTCTCAACCATAGACTTGTGCGCAGCACGAGAAAAGACACATTTTACTCGGCTTCAGCTGAAGACATTGGAAGTGCAGTCCTGCTTTTAGATGACCAGCTGACTAACTTATCACCACCTAGAAATTGTATGCCACCAGATGTGCTCTTACGTGAATCGAGACAGCCCGCATGATCCGAATCTGAAAAAGCAGTTAGTTCGAAACCGGTGTCCTTCGGATACCAGAGACCCATGTTAATGGAGTCTTTAAGGTACCGAAAGATCACACTTAACCGCAGTAAGATATTTCTCGGCGGTTTCGCTTTGAAGCGAGCACAATAACAGTTGCTTGTACATTATTTGGTATTCTTGCTGTTCGGTACATGAGTTGCTCTAGACCTTTACTATGTTTTTTGTTTGGTCGACGGAGTACCACTCAAGTCAGCATCAATGTGTTTTGGTAGCCATTGGTGTACAATGCTATCACATTGATGGTCATTACCATGCTTTTTAAGTATCTCTTGAGCATACTTAGCTTTGGTTTATATAGCATTACCACGAGGGGGATGGTGGATATGAATTCCTAAAAAGGATTTTCAGCTCCCTTCATTAGACATATCAAATTGCTGTGCATTAGTTTTCCAAATCATTTGAAAGTTTTGGGTGTTTAGAACATTAATTATGTCATCAACGTAAATTTGCACAAGCAGTATGTCTTCCCTATGTTTAGTTATGAACAGAGTTGGATCAATAGAACCTTTTGAGAATCCTTCGGATACCAGGAAGTTGGAGAGTTCATCATACCACGCTCTTGGTGCTTGTTTGAGACCATATAATGCTTTCTTGAGACGGTAAACTTTGTCAGGATGATATGGGTCAACAAATCCATCTGGTTGGTTTACGTACACTTCTTCCTTCAGAGGTCCGTAAAGAAATGTTGTTTTAACGTCCATTTGGTACACTGTAAATGATTTGTATGCAGCATACGCAATGAACAACCGTACAGCTTCCAACCGAGCAACTGGTGCAAATGACTCTTCAAAATCAATTCCTTCCTTTTTAGTTTATCCCTTAGCCACAAGACGAGATTTGTTGCGAATGACAGTATTTTCCTCATCACGTTTGTTTTTCCAGAGCCACTTTAAGTTAATGACATTTTTGCAAAGTAGTCTGTCGACTAATTCCCATACATCTAATCGATCAAACTGATGAAGTTCTTCCTGCATTGATTCAATCTATGCAGAATCAGCCATGGCTTCTTTGATGTTCTTTGGTTTGGTTCGACTCACGGTGAGTGCGAACATACACATCTCGCCATCTGTCTGTTGACGTCTTGTTTCTTATAACTGATTGAGAAGGATTTCCAATGACTTGGTCTTATGGATGATCTTTTTTTCTCCAACGTTGTGCAGAAGGATGGTGTGGATAGAAAGTATGCATGTTTGAAGAATCAAAGACGAGGACGTTGTCTCCCTTGTTCTTGTACCGATGTACTGAAGATGTTGATGAATTCATCATCGCTCAAATGTGCATTTTCTGTATTGTTTTGCTTGAATAATGTTCTCAGATGTAGTGACAGTTGGTACTTGAGTTGGAGTTTGATGTGTTGAATGAATGTTCAATGGAAGTGGATCTGCAACATCGGTTCTTGTAGAAGTGTGAGTTGTGTTATGCTGTTGACGATTATCGGGATTATCAGCAGCCATGTAAGCGGGAAGACTTTGACTACAACAATCACGTAAGAGATATACATCAATCTCTTCCTAATTTATCTCATTCCTATATTAATGAGATAATACTAGAATATAACTTTAATTCCTTAATTACATTAATTACGTCTATAAATAGCAATCAGCAGATTCTATCTCTGTCAGCAGAAACGAGAACATGACCAGCAGAAACATAATCAGCAGGAATGCTACTTGAACTGTCAGCAGGAACGACTTAATGCTATCAGCAGAAACGAACATCTCTAACAGCAGAAACGACACTTAGTCATTTTTTTAAGAATTCCCAACAGAATACCCAACAAAAATACATGCATCACCTTTTTCTTTCATTTTATCAAGATTTTCACCATCTCTGATGATATAGCAAAAAGAACCAAAGATGTGAAAAAACTTAACTAACGGTTTCTGGGCATTGATGATAATGTAAGGTGTTTTCTCATGTCGAGGAATTACAAGTGAACGATTTTGAGTAAAACATGTTGTTGCAATTGCTTCAGCCTAGAAGAACAAAGGAACTTTAGCGGTGCTTAGCATTGTTCGAGCAGCCTCAACAAGAGTACGGTTCCGTCTTTCGACAACGCCGTTTTGTTCAGGTGTTCGAGCAGTTGACGTTTCGTGTCTTATTCCCTCTTTTGCAAAGTATGCATGAAGAGTTTTATTAAGAAATTCCCTGCCTTTGTCAATTCAAACTGTTGTAACTTGAGCATGAAGTCCTCTTTGGACAAGTGTGAGGAAATCAATGAGAACTCCAGGTGTTTCATCTTTAGACCTCAAGAAGTGAGTCCAAGTATATCGGGAGTAGTCATCAACAATTACGAGAACATATTTCTTTCCATTAATGCTTTCTACCCACATTGGACCACATAAGTCCATGTGTAGAAGTTGTAACCTTGGGGTAGTCTTAGTGTGAAAAGACTTTCTTTTTGCTTTCCCCAACTCACAAGAAGAACACAGATGATCTTTAACGAATTTCAGCTTTGGAAGGCCATTCACAATATTATTCTTCGAAAGCAAGTTGATGGTGTCGAAGTTTAAATAAGATAGACAACGATGCCATAACCATGCTTGATACGATGTTACTTTAGCCGTTAAGCAAATTGGATTGGGAGTTGTTGAGTCTTGCAGAGTAATGGAATAAAAATCTGTGCCATGAGAACCTGTGAGAAGATCATTTCCCTTCAAATCACGAATATTGCATGTAGACTTCCGAAAAGCAACTTCCAAATCCGCATCACAGAATTAACCAATGGAGAATAAATTGTGATTAAGCCCTTCGACGTAATAAACCCGTTTGATAGTAATAGTTCCTTGAACCAGATCTCCATAACCAAGAATTGGTGCAATTTGATCATTTCCAAACTTCACCGTTCCTAGAAATTTCTCCACAATATTAGTTAGAAGTTTGAGATTTCTGGTCATGTGATTTGAGCACCCAGAGTCGATGATGAAATGGATTATCTCTACGAGCTGCAAAAGAATTAGAAGACAATGGAGTATTGGACACAGTGGAACACCTAGGAGTCTTATGTTCCAAAATATTAGCAGTTTTAGATGCATGTCCTAGAGGCATACTAATGTTTGGTTTAACATTTCCTATTTGAGACTTAGGTTTCCAATTGTATCCGGGTGGTGTATACTTAGGATACCACCAACTGCTTGTCTTACTAACTTGCTCATATAGCTTCCTAGTAATGTTTCTAGATTTCTTGACAGTGGAGTCTGTTGCAACGGTTTTCTTACTGGATGTTGCAACAGATTGGTTCACATTATGCTTGGGTTCTCTAGTACTAATATGTACAACCATTGGTTGTCTAGTTCTAGAATTCACGCCATTGATATAATGTAGAACAAATAAATCATGATTGTCATTCAGCACACATTTTCCATAAGTAACATACACAAAGTTAACATTCGAGGTCTTAGCATTCAAACTGTCATTACACGTAGTTACAGACATTTTATTATTAGAAAACTTAAAATTCCTATGGTGGTCTTCTACTTCTTGCTTCTTCCCTTGACTATTGTTAGACATGACTCTATCTTCCAGTTGATTGCTCTTAAGCTGTGGTCTGCTAACACTAGTAGTGGGAATTACTCCTGTAGAGAAAGACACGTGTTGGTTAGTTTTCCTAATGTCTTGAGGAAACTGTGGTGTTCTAGTTTGATTACGCTTTGTGTGCACTTTATACATTCCTGGTGCAATCACGTTTGTGTTCTTGAAAATTGGCAACACATTCTGAGGCAAAATCTGTGCAGTGACTGGTTTTGAAAAATCATAGGACACATTTTGTATGGAAACTGGCTTTGACTTTGAAAAATCTTTATTTGCAAGAGAATCTAAAAAATAGATGGTTTACCTAAAATTAATTATCTTTGACTTTTAAAAGCATTCGGTTGTCGAATAACCGATGATTTTTCAAACTTAGTTTCCACAGATTTTCCTTTCATCTTTTCTATGAGTTTCTTCAACTCGCTTATTGCAATTCCTTTGTCTTGTAATTGAGCTTTCAAGTCTTAAATTTCAAAATATTGTTCACGTTCTTTCAGAAATATGTTTGACTGATTTTCTTTGAAAGATTTGTCAGTTTTTATCTTTTCTTTGCACTGTTGTAAATCAAGTTCAAGATTAATCGCATGTTTTTGAAGTGCTTCAAAACTCTTTGACATTGTTCTACTTTTTGAAAGCTCTTTTTCAAGATGTTCACATTTTTCCACAGTTTCTAAGTAATCACATTGCAAATTAGTAACTTCATCCAGATCAGTGTACACACCAAGTATTGCATTCATGTGATCAGCATAGAAATATTCCCTTGAAAGTCGGTCGATTTCATTTAAAAACTGTGTTTTTTGAGTTTCCAGTTGAGATTTGAGAGTGTCTACTTCATGTTCAAGAGAATTAAAGTATCTCAAATCTGCAACCATTTCCTCGTTCAAACACAAGTGAAATTTTTCTAAGTCCGCATTTATTCTTCTAATTTGGGGGCAAAAATTTCCTTCGATTGTGTTTTGAATGAAAGGATCTATGTTACCAAAATATGTTCTTTTAGCGATTGTTTGTTTGCAACGTTCCACTCCATCAAAAATCGTGTCAACACTCTTTTTAATCTTGAAAAGTTCTTTAGAGCTTTTACACTTTTGATCCCAAGGAATGGATTCATCCATTCGTTTTTCTAACAAAGTTGTTTGTTTACGAAAAGACTCTTTGGAAAATTCATTATTAGAAGATGTATGACTCATCTTTGACGTTCTTCTTTTCTTGAAAATAGTGTATGTTCAGTGCCT
The DNA here is from genome assembly GCA_026074375.1 of Tanacetum coccineum. Taxonomy (NCBI): domain Eukaryota; kingdom Viridiplantae; phylum Streptophyta; class Magnoliopsida; order Asterales; family Asteraceae; genus Tanacetum; species Tanacetum coccineum. The sequence continues at coordinate 14,881 of BQNB010061095.1, read as the reverse complement.
TTCCCATTGTGAAACGAACAAAATCATAAAGATTATTCAACTTGTCATAATCAAACAGTTTGATTAAATCGCTTAACTTTGATCGACTTTCTTTGTCAAGACGAATTGTTTCATCAGATTCAGGGTCTAACATTAATGCAAAATTATCATTACAGCAACCTATATCATGCAGACGAGGATTCACTCTTTGAGCTTTCTTGAGGAACTCAGGTTTTGCAAAACTCGTTTTACAATTATGATAAGCATATTCATTTGTTTGAAAAGGTTTAAACCCGGTTTTTAGATACTATATCATTCTAGACTAAAAACCTTACTTTGATTTCTAAAGCAATGACTTTATTCAAGTTCTTTGTCTTCACGTGTTTAGTAAAGATTAATCTGAGCCTCTTTTACCTTGTGAACATTATGGAGATGGTTTCTTAATGGGCACAAAATCTCCCTTTTTTCATATCCGAAACGAAATCGTTTGATTAAATCATTTTTTGTCGAGTATAATTCCTTAGGATGAATTTTTTCAAAATTCGATTTTTGTAGACATTAAATCTCCTTTTACTTTTGCACAATCAATTTCCATCTTTGAAGCATAATTCACATCATTATATGCTTCATATCAAGTTCCGCTTGGAAACTTTTTAAGGTCTTTTAAAACATCAACATGATGAGTCCTTAGACTGTTCAATTTGTTTGCTTCTTTGAAATGGCTATTTGATTATTCTAACACTTTTATTTTATTAGTATTGTAAATCCTCAATTCAACCTTTCCGATTTAACAACTAAAGCCTGTTTGATTGAATTTTTCCAAAAATTTATTTTGGTTTTTGCTAGTCGATCGATTTCACATTTAAGTTTCTGAATTAAAGAAGCCAACAAATCACGTTCATGATCAAGACATTAGGTATCATACCTGGTCATCCTGGTCATCCTGATCTCTATCTTAACATTTAGTGTCCAATGAATCCATAGTTGATGATTAGTGTACACCATGTTCCACCAGATATATTTGATTACTAGATTCCAGGATGCTCAGAAGTCATTTTCCCATGGCAAACACATTATATTTTAATTATTGGTTTTGTACCTTATGCATTGGCTCAACATCAAAGATTAGTTCCATGAATTGTCAAGCTGTATCTGAGTATAACCTACTTGAATCTGTGCTATGTACATATAATGTCTCCAATTCCTGATCAACAGACTCATCATAGGTATCTCCTTCAATTAGCTTGTTCTGCATTCAACTGAACCCTAAGCTTCCTCGTAGTTTTACACAATAACATCTTTCCTTGGTGATAGAGTTGCAATTCCTTTACTCATTTCAGTTTCCTTGACATTCCCTTGATAATGCCTAATCCTTGCATTATAACACTGAATTCCCAGACTTCTGCACAACCGGAGTAATACCTACATTTTCCCTACTCCAGCACCATTAACTGCCCTCGTGATTATCATACCTAATGGGGGGCCATCTTTTGATTCTTGGAGAAGTTATCTTGATTAGCTCTACTGTTGTATTGATGAGTATGAAGTTGTTTAGTTGTAGAGATCAGACCTATGGAATATCATGTTGGGATGCAAAATTTTAGGACGTGCAGATCTCGAACCAGACACTGGGTTTTTAGATTTTCTTGAACGATAAAGAAATTAAAGCCATGATTTTGTCAAAATCTCTTTGTCCTAGACATTACCTCATCTTCAGTAACCGTAGCCAGGTTGTCTAGTATCATTAAGTATGGAGCAGAAGAGGTAACAATTGCTTTTCCTCTGTTTCTGGTAGATTGTTGTGATATGGTGGAGGAATATTAAGTGTTTTGAGTAGGATGGTTTTGAGGATGGAAAAATGGTTGTTGTTAAGCAACAAGTGCAAGTGGATTATCAATACGTGCTAGTCTTTTAGCTCTTATCTCATTGACTTCATTCTGGTGTTGCTTGAGAATGTCATAAAGTTTGTGATATGAGACAGTCTTTAGCTCTTGACTCTGCTTAACAAGTGTCACAAACCTTTGCCATTCTGGTTGTAAGTTGAAGTAAGAACAGGACGTCACCTTGATGAATAAGTAACAAGACAACTGATTTCTGACAAGTCATTCATCAACTTGTAGAAAGCGAGAAGTAATACGATTCAAGAGATTTGTAACCAACCTGGATGTAATTTTTCCAACTCCCAAAAAAATTGTTTCAAGATCTTGAACATTGATTGATTCACCTTGTTTTAACCTTTCAACGGCTTTCCACATTTCGCATGCATTCGGACAAGCATCAATTGTGGAGTAGATATCGTCATCTATCCCTGTGAGAATGATCTGAACGGATTCAGCTTCGGCATTCAGTTGATCGCGTATGTCTTGTAAAACATTCTTATAGTTCTCCATATACCTCTTTATAGTTGTTTTAGAACTACCTTTAGCAACTGGAACTATCTTCTCAACCCATTGATACGTGTATGGTAGATTTTGGAGACAATAGTGTATGAGTTCACTATTAGGTTTGGTGTCAATGTATCTATTGATTATGGATTTCCACTGAACGTAATTACCCGGTGCTAACATTGGTGGATGATCTTTGCTACCCGCTTCCATGATAGCATTATAAAGAGCATTCGATGATTAAGTTTGCAAATTGATATTTGAATTTGACATTTTGATGAAGTTGTGAATGGATTACCGGATCTTAGAACGTGTATGAAGTGTTTGATTGTATTGTGGTAAGAGAGAATGGCAATTAGCTCCACGTGGATTTATAGCAACTCTAGGATTATAAAACGAGAAGAAAAAGGTTATACCTTGTCGGTATATTACAATAAACAATAGAAAAAACCATGAAATTTAAAATTGACATGTTTCGCTAGGAGGGATTGCATATTTCGCATGGTTAAAATGTTGCATGTTTTTGCTTGAAGAATCATTACTTTTTCGCTTGAAAAATCAAAATTGCATGTTTCGCTTCAACTTCTAAACATATTTCGCTTGGCAAGTAACTGTCATATTTCGCTTGGCAATTAACATATTTCGCTTCAAATTAAACATATTTCGCTTGACAATTAACCCTGCATATTTCGCTTGTCTTTTAACATATTTCGCTTGACATGTAAACCTGCATATTTCGCTTAACATTCAACATATTTCGCTTCTGTTTCTAACATATTTCGCTTCTCATTTGTTAACATATTTCTAATTCAACTTTAAACCTCATGTTTCACTTGGATATCAAACGTACATATTCCGCTTGACCTGTAACATATTCCGCTTGCAGTCTTTTTCAAGTGAAGGACCACAACCACAAACAAACAAGTTGTCCTTGTTTTGTGAAGCAACAATTATGGATCTTTGTCTCTTGTTAAGAACCGGTTGGGACCACAAAAGGATAAGACAAAAGATCAAATAAGCTTTAAAATTAAGCAAGCAAATAAGCTTGAGATTAAGCTCGAAATAAGCTCAAAATAATCTATAAATTTAGCAAATGGAAAAACGAATCAACAAAATTAGTACCACTAGATGATTTAGACCAAGTGTTGCAAGGATTTAAACAAAAGAAACCAATAAACCCAAATTTTTTTTGAGCCGTGAGCTTATTTGCAAAAATAAGCCACGATAATAAGCTTCTTACAAAAAATGAAACACAAGAAGATGTAGATCGAGTGAAGGAAGAAATAAAGAAGCAAAACGAACCAATAAGCTCCTAAAGAAAATTGTTCTGTGAGCTTATATGAAGAAAATAAGCCACAAAAATCTTAATTTGAGCTTATTAAACCACAAAACAAACACTAAACACCCCTTGGCGAGTGATACCACATGTTAGTCTCTTAAATAATCCTTCACAACTAATAAGCAAACCAAATAAGCCCTTATTTGAGCTCTTATTGAGCCGGTAACATAAGAAAGAAAAAGAGAGAGAGAAGGAAACTTAGAAACTTAGATTAGAGAGAGAAAGGTGAGTTACAAATGTGTGACAAATGCAACCAACAACCTCTCTATGTGTGGAGAGGGTTTCTTTTATACCCAAGCCTTTCTAGTAGGCGTGTGGGCTTGTAACTTGGGTCGGGCTTGGCATAACTTGGGCTTTGAGCCCGAAACATGGACAATATTAGATTACAATCCAAGCTCGTTGAACCCGACTAGCCTATTACAATACAAGACCTAGTTTGACTTTATAAGACCGATAACATTCTTGTTTGACTTAATAAAATAAAGGCTAATATAGATTTGTAAGACAACTGTGAGATGACAAGAAGTCATTTCAAAGAAACCAGGATGACAAGAACGGGAAAGGCGAAAGAAAGTGCTTTAGATGCAGAGATCCGGTCACCTTATCGGGGAATGCCCAAAACCACCAAGAAGAAAAACCCAAAGGGATTTTGTTGGAGAATCTTGGAGTGATAGCTGCGAGGAAGATGAAGAAAAGAACAAAGACGAAACATCTAGGGAGTGAGCAATCACAAGTGTCGCGCTCATGGATTTGGGCGTGCATTTGTGGTTTTGTCGCCTTTTCTAGAATATTGGCATCGATAGAGATTAAAAAGAATGATCAACCCTTAAGCCTTATTTACCTTTTTAGACTGGTTACTCCTTAGCTTTAGTGGTGTATCCTTACCAAGCTTATGATAGAATACTTGTCATAACGGAGCAATTGGGCGAACTACTAAATGTTACCACATAGATTAGTCGAGTGATTTGAGTTTTTTCATTTCCTATTTCGTGAGGTGTTTGGTTGTGCGCTAGCAATTAAATAAAAACTGCTTAAAGGAAAATTTCTAGACATTCGTTTGGGATACATTTTCATAAGATAAATTCTAAAGTCTACTTGAGGACAAGTAGGATTCAAGTGGGGGGATATTTGATGTCATCAAATAACGTCACATTATTAGCATCATTTATCCTATTTATATTGCTCGTTTTGTATTGTTTTATGTAAGATTTGAAGAAGTTCATTAAAGTCTACTAAATCTAAAGAATATGATGTATCATTCTAGACGGATACATTATTTCCCAAGACTTAGATAAGATCAAGACCATTGCCTGACTTTGAAGAATACACCATATCCACATCAACAGATACACCGTATAAGATACTTTGGTCAACATTTTGAAGAAATACGATTTCCATCTAATATGTCGTATCCAGAAGCTTCTATACGTCGTATTCAGTGGCGGTTTATGAATATTCCAGAATATAATAATCGTGGAGCCCACTCCAAGTTATCCCAATACGCCATATCGGATCCCTCTAATACATAGTATCGATTGGTTTTCAGAGCTTATAAATAGAAAACCTAAAACTTGATATTCAGTATGCAATGACCACTAAGTACGATCTATAGACAATTTTAGAAGCCAAAAAGGTCATGCAATTGCCTCAAGTCAATAGGAAAACTCGTGGAATCTCTATACTTCGCTATAAGCATTCGGTTAGCATAACTTTTGTTTATTTAATCGTTCGTCTATGATACGGTATATTGTTACAATGACTATGGGCTAATCATGTTTATGATAATTTAATGTATGGTTTTGTTTATATCAATTGTTCACTTATTTGTTTCATGTTGATTAGGTTTATCACTTCATATATGTTTATGTTTCAATTATGTTTTATTTGTCATTCAACTGGATCTAGGATTGCATGCGTGTACTAGAGTCTGGGATAAATACTAGGTATATCTTACCTATGTGACTCTGGATTAATAGGACCATAAATTTATGCCACTATTCTTCCCTTGGTTAAGTGAATAGGTAGACTAAGTGGTGACTTAAGATTCCACATAATGTTCTATTTTCCTTGGGTAAGTGGTCAGACCGTGGACTACCAGCATATAGATAACAATTGGATATAAGTGGGTAAAGCCTCGATGAGCTGGGTTTCAATATTCACCAACGTTGTCTCCTAGATAGATTATAATCAATGGTTTGAGCTTTATGCGGGTTTGGTTAATTGTAACAGGATTAACTGAAAAGCAAACCTAGAGTTTAGGGAGATGACCCACCTAAGCTTGGGAATGATATAACACCAACGAAGTAAAACAATCATTGCACTCATAAACAATTCCTACATTCTAATAGATTAAACTGGCTAATACGTTTTCCTTACAATAGTGCTTGACCGCTTCTTTATCATTTGTTTATCTGCTTGTGTGTGTCCTTTGTCTCATTTAGCTTAGATTAAACCAAATCTCGTGCCACTCTCCCAGGCTGAAAACCCCATATTAGTGCAAATATTATGATATTTAATCTATATGATCTCTTTATGTTTTGTTGATGACAAACATGTGACTCGTAATACGTAACGTAAAGCGCACAAGTTACTCGAAATCACAAATCATCAATGCATACATGCATCAACATGTCTCGACGTCTCATGTCTGCATCAACACGGACATTTGTCTACACCCGACTCAAATCACGTAAGCTATGTACAAACAACATTAAACTTGTAGGATGATCAAAGAAATAAGTTTTTGTCTTAACCTTTACATTTTTATAAGTATAACAAAACAATTTCTCAAAAATTAATTAGACAAATTATTTTTAAATTATAAAGATAAAATTTATGTGGTAATTATTTCAAAATTCAAATCTGGCCATTTTCCCCTAAAACATGTTAGTTTTCACCAGATAAATATTTCACCAAAAGAAGACAAAAACGGGCGCGTCTGTAGGGGCGGCACCCTAATATATCTGGGAGCCGCCACTTTCAGACAGACATGTTTTCAGCTCCTATAAACAGTGGGTCACTTCCAATTATTTTCAAACCTTTTGCACAGATTTCTTTCAGTTATTTCTATCTCTAGATCTCACTAAATCTCTCTAAATTCTTTGATCATTTAACTTGTTTAATCTTATTTAAATGTGATCCAATCTTCTATCTTTTCCTTCTTCCCTCAAGTGCAAGAGAAGAACTTTCGTCATCGTCAAGATACGAAGTTATGTAGTCTAGTTAGTCCATTTGTAACATTTATTACATATAGATCAAGTCCATGTCTTCCAATCTTTAGTAGTTTGTAGATCCGAATGGTGTATATATTCGGAAGGGTTGATTGTGTGTTGGTTAGTATTTTAGGCCTCAAAATACATTAGTGAAGTGGTAGATTGGTTCTGGCTAAGATTAGGACTCGACATTTTGCTTAGTGTTAGAAAATAATGTAAGCGGCGCGGTTTATGTGTTTAGCCCATAAAACACACGGTTTGTTATATTGGGCCATAAAACATAACGAGTTTGGTTGTACCCGAAGAAGAACTCAACATCTAGCAAGGTTTTCTCCTCCGAAAGGGAGCTTGTTAATTAGTAAAGTAACTCTCGAGTTGGATACTCGGGGAGTGGAGTAGGGCGAAGAGGAGCTTCGTGATCGACCACTATAAATCACCGTGTCTAGTTTGCATTTTCTTTTACCTTTCACTTTACTTATTTATTTACATTTATCGCTTTACCTTTATACTTGCATTGTGATCATGATTGCATAAATTGTTGTGTATATCATGTTACTTATGGTTGTGTAGTTCTTTGTAGTGAATATGGTGAGTGTGGTTGTATTGTTAGAATATGTATTTGTAATTGTATATTTATAATCAACACTTCTCATATTGCGTCAAACTTGATCGATGATTTGATACAAAAGATTTAATGTTTTTAATTGGAAATGTATTCACCCCCCCCCCCTTCTCTATGGTTTTCATAATTAGTATCAGGAGCCACGTCGCTCTAGTTTTCAAAACAAATGGTTTTTAAAATAGAGTACGATCCATGTATCAAATTACCCATGAAAGGGGATTAAATTTGAAAAGTGTTGATAGAAATAATGCCTAAAAACTTTGTTAATATTTTTCGACCTCTCTACGATTTGATAATCATAAAATGTAAAAACGCTCAATGTAAAATTAAACGTAAACAAGTAATTAGTAGTAAATTTTCATTTCGAAAATTTAATCACTTAAATGTATGAATAAATAAATGCTTAATGCATTTTATGATCAAAGAAATTTTTACTCAACCTCACATTTTTTATAAAATGTCACAAACATTTTTATAACTTTTATAAAATATTTTTTACATTTAAAAGAAATGTTTTATTTAAAATGAATATTTTGAATTCAAATTTTCTACCTAAAAACGACTAGAAAATTTTCAGAAAACACCTCCCCTGAAAAAGACAAAAAAGAGAGCGTCCAGGCCTGGAGGGCCCCCTTAAATATAAGGGCGCCCCCCTTAGTGATAAGGGGGCCGACCTAGGAGCTAAGGGGGCCGGCCAGTCCAAAACGCTCCCAATTCTGCCTATAAATAGCAGACTGTTCCCCACTGATTTTTTCATCTTTTGCACTCATTTTTTCTGTCTAAAATCAGTTTATACTTCACCTACAATCCTTTGATCATTTAATCCTAAGCATTTGTTTCCAAGTGATTCAAGCTTAATTCCTCAAGTACAAGAGAATAATACTTCTTATCATCAAGTCAAGAAGTATTGTAGTTTAGTTTGTGTTGTTGTGAAGATTGTATCATATCTTGTAAATCATTTGTGTATATTGTGAAGGTGTGTATTGTAGTTGTGAGTAATAGGTAGATTGTGGTAATCATAGTAAGTAGTGTTAGATTAGTGTAATCGTAGTAGTGTCTTGGTGAAGTGAAGTTGTGCGGTTAGTATTTTAGTCCTCAAAATATAAAAGGTGTGATAGATTGGTTCTAGCTAGGATTAGAACTCAACATTTCGCTTACTGTCGAAAATTAATGTAAGCTAAGTTGTGTATGGTTTTCTTCGCCTAAAGGGAGTTTGTTGACATTGTGAAGAGAACTCTCAAGTTTGGTGCTTGGGGAGTGGAGTAGGGCGAAGAGGTGCTTCATTACCGAACCACTATAAATCTTTGTGTTGTTGTTTGATCTTTCTAACTCTTATCTCTTGTCTTGCATATTTATATATCATTTATTTACTTACTTGCATTGTTCATATTGTATACATATTGAGATCACATAAACTCGAATCTAAGTTTTTATAAACACAAGGTACGTTAAAATAAAAAGCGATAAACTATTCAACCCCCCTTCTAGTTTTCCACAATTGGTATCAGAAGTCACGTCAAACAAGATTTTTAAAATAAATTGTATTTTAAAACTTGAATCGATCTATGAAATCAGAAAAATATTTAGATGGACAATCTATGCAAAGACCACCACTATTTGAAAGTGATGGATTTATTTATTTGAAAAATAGATTCGAAACTTATGTGAAATCAAAAGATGTTGATCTTTGGCATATTATTACCTATGGTGATTTTCCTCCCGTTCAAAATAATCTCAAAACTAAAAAGGATGAAATTGTACCATTTGATAAACAAAGCGACGATCTTAAAAAGAAACTTGCTAAAAATAATAAAGCTAAAATGGTAATTTATAATGCTTTACCACGTAAAGAATATGAAAGAATTTTTATGTGTAAAACCGCAAAAGAAATTTGGGATACTTTATTAATCACTTACCAAGGTAATAGTCAAGTCAAAGATAACAAAATAGATCTTCTTGTTCAACAATATGAGCAATTTACGATTCCGGAAGAGGAACCGATAGATAATGGATTTGCTAGATTTAACATTATTTTTACTAGTCTAAAAGCACTTGATGAAGGTTTTTATAGCAAGAATTATGTTAGGAAATTTCTTAGGGCACTTCATCCGAAATGGCTCGCAAAGGATACGGCTATTGAAGAGTCGAAGGATTTAACATCACTATCACTTGATGAACTTCATGGAAACTTGAAAGTTTATGAAGTGATAATAAAGAAAGATTCTGAAATGGTCAACGGCAAAAGAGAACAAAATAGATCTCTTGCCTTAAAGGCTAAAAAGGAATATAGTGATGAAGATAGTTCGACCTCCGGTAGTGAAGTGAGAGACTTTAAGAAATTTTTCAAAAGACGAGGAAGATTTGTAAGACAACCACAAGATGAAAGAAAGTCATCCCAAAGAAATAAAGATGACAAGAACGACAAAAGCGAAAGAAAATGCTTTAAATGTTGAGATCCAAATCATCTCATCGGATTATGCCCAAAATTATCAAGAAACTATAATCAAAGAGCCTTCGTTGGAGGATCATGGAGTGATAGCGACAAAGATGAAGAAGAAAAGACCAAGGACGAAAAATGTTTTATGGCTAAAGTATCCAATGAGGTGTTTTTCGAAACCGAATTCTTTAGTGATGACCTATCATCGTTAGATGAAAAAGACTTAGATAGTGAATATAATCGATTATGCAAAGTAGGTCTAAAAGTCATGGCTAAAAATAAATCACTAAAACAAATTAAAAATCGGTTAGAATATGAAGTACTCGAACTAAAAGATAAACTATCTAAATTATAAAAAGGTAAAGAGGCCAAAGAAGAATGTAAAATATGTCAAGACCTCAAGTTTGAAAATGAAAAGCTTAAGGAAGAAATTTCTAAGCTTAATCAATTTAATAATAGTAGTCACTCACTTAAGAAAATAATAAGTTTTCAAAAACCATCCGGAGATAAAT
>BQNB010061094.1:0-28940 GCA_026074375.1 Tanacetum coccineum | reverse complement strand
AAACACGATATGGAGAGCTATCCCGGTATCTAGATTACTTGGTCCGTATCACTAGATCTAGTTGAATGATATGTCGCATATTCAAACACATAAACAAGTATGAGGTGATAAACATAATTAAACAATCAACGATAAATTAATAAATCGATTTTAAAACAAACCAAACATTAAACTTTCATTAAGATGGCTAATACCCGAGGGTATTAGCCCACAACCATTGTAGTCATACAAGCGTAATCAAATAATGAAAATCGAACGATTAAGAGAGTAAAAATTACACGATGTATTCTATGGATTCGTAATCAATGCTTGACCTTGGTGGCTGATCTTCTCTTTTAAAATTCATCTTTAGTAAGTATGGTATAAAGAATATGATATTGCACATTGAAAACTCGTTTTTGAGTCTTCTATTTATAGTGTCTGAAAAAGACTCGATACGCCATATCTGGCAAGGTCGATATGTCATATTGGGTTGGATTGCTTAGAATGCGCGCTACGTTCATAATCAATCAGTGATATCATTCCCAATTTACTTTATTTACTGTATCTTCGAATGGTTATCTTCATGGATATGGCGTATGCAGACAGACGGTATACGCTGTATTGGGAATTGGTCAAACGCATTTTCTTGTGAAGTCTTGGTGTTTATCTTCACAAAACCTCTTTAGTTGGATATGGCGTATTGGTGAAATTTCAACAATCTTCAAATATCTTTGTTTTGGCTCTAAATTATGCACCTTTTAGCTTGTCTTCACAAAACACTCCTAAATTACTGCATTTATCAACTTTAAAGAAATTAAGTACCAAATAATGCAATAATTAAATAAAAGTGGGCAAAACAGATGGGATAAATGATATAATAAAGTGACGTTATTTGATGTCATCAAATATCCCCCCACTTGTCCTCAAGTAGACTTTAGAAAAAGTTTTTAGTTTATGAAAATGTGTCCCAACCAAAGTTGAGGTTTTTCCGTTTAAGCATCGTTTTGTCCTAATCACCTGTACATAACCGAGCTCCTCACGAAATATGAAATAAAATACTTCAGATCACTACAACTATCTAGTTGTCAACATTTAAGATATTAAGCTAAATTGCTCGTTTATGATTAGAATTGACGTATCATAAGCTTGGCAAATGAAACAACTCCACTGCTAAAGCTGAGGAAGAACAAGTTCAAAAGATAAATTGGGTTAAGAAGGCTTAGGGTTGATCATTCAACAGTCTTTCACCATAAGTAACACATTAATAAGGCAGCTGTATCGTACATACACGGCCGTAACGACAGAATAAAAATATACTATCGCGAACACATCCCATTCGTGTTTAACCAGCGGGTAGATGAAAGAACGATATAGGGTAAGGGAGCTTCTAACTTTCAACCAAAAGTCGTCATTCCCCAACAAGGCAGCTGAGACATGCCATACATGGCCATAAGAACGACGGAATAGACAACGCATGTCCTCCGAACAAGTCCTCGTTCGAGTAACAATTAAGTTTATTGCTGAGAAAGGGAAGTAAAATGGGTGTTAAACAAAATTCACAAAACAAATAGATTAAGCCAACAAATAAGGTACGGTTGCTAGTAACTTTCTTCTGACCGTTCCATGACAAAGACTCAAACATATAGATAGACGCCTCGATCACATAAATGACAAAGACAACCTAAGTTGGCATTCCCATAACGGTAAACTCTCTTATATCCTTCTCTTTCAGACTTTAACATAAGTTGTGATATCGGCCAAATTTTTACAAGACTTTACATCCGTTGAATATTTTTGTAACGTATCAACGAATAATCGATGCCTTCCAGTGATTCCTGTCGGTAAAAACTTCTTTGAACTGACTATTTTTCTTCCTTCCTTTTTTGTTCTTTTTTCATAATATACATAAACCACGGTTTAATCCACCAGTCTTTCACTACAAATTCATATCGTTATAATCTTTTTCTGGTAACGTTTCTTTTCTTCTTCGGACATATTCATAAATCGTGAAAGTGGCAAACTTACGAGCTACATATTTTTCCATTGCAATGTGCCAATTTTCCCTACCATTACCGAATTAGTAAAATTCACCTTTGACACAGGAGATACAAAACTTACACGAAAGCAACTAGCAATTGATAAAATAGGCTAATCTACACCGGGTAAAAAAGGCTAAGGAGCAAAATGTGGTAAACGAAAAATATAAATAGGTGTAGAAAAAAGAAAGGAATGCTTAGCAGGTTTGTTCTATGGGATATTACTCTAAAAATGAGAGTAACCAAGGGTTTAACACGGGTTAACTAACCAGTGTGGTTAGATTTAGTTTACGACATTGAGGATATTTGGTTTAATCCTAGAAAATTTTATCATGAACATGTCTTCCATCTAAATCCATATACTAATCATAAGGCGTCACGAGTGATATACAGGCCCAAGATCTAAAGTCCTCATACATCACCGACACACTTTATAATATTAATGAAATTGTTTTTGTAAACAATTAGAAACGGAATAGGCTTAATTCTCACAATGTGTATCAAGGGTTATAGTGCGCTAGGTAATGTAACTAGTGATTTTTACAAAAGTCATGCTGAATTTTTTTTAAATTTTGGCCGTTTTAAGCACTTTGCATGTTATTTTGCAAAAAAGAAGACAAGTACGTTCTAATTCTCCACCCCCCACTTAAATTATACAACATCCTCGTTGTATAGATAAAATAATTAAATTATAAGGGAAAATAGAATTAGAACGAAAAACTCCCTGATGTTTTGCTCATGATAATTCATCAGAAGCGTCCTTAAAAGCAAAAAAGATGTTGACTAGGGACTTAGAATGCCCGATAAGTTTCGAACACATGTCTTTTTCATCATATACCATATCATAGTTTCAGCAATGTCCTGTATAAGAGATTAGAAGACAAGTGCAAATTCTATCTCGCTACAATGGTACAAGAAAACAATTAAACACACAATTGTACAGGGATCAATACGCCGTATCCCAAACCCTAGGATACGATGTATTGTTCCTGTAGAAACAATTAAATACTAGAAATTAAATATTAAGTTTTTAAAACTGATAACGTCCATAAATCTCTATATGCCGTATCCAGCTGGGTTTGATACGCCGTATAGACTATCTGAGAAGACAGACTCGTGCAACAAACAATTAAAATGCGACAAACAATTAAAATGACCGGGTTGTCTCCCGGGAAGCACTTTTTTGTCAGCTGGTCTTTAAGTTCGACCTTTTTCCTTTTTTATTTATCTTTAATTTGCACACACTTATCCTCGTGTACGAACTTCCTCATAATCATTTAGCATGATGCGTACTTCTTGCAAATTTTCATGCTGAGCACAACATCTTTTGTCATATCATCATTGTCAATGATGGTAAAACTTGAAATAATAGAAAAACTTCTGACGAAAACAGGTATATCGATTAATGTTTCGGCATGACTCTTCCTCTCATCCTCGTCCTTATTTATGGAATAATAAAAGCTTTTGGACATTAAGTTAATGGGCAAGGAAGGGAGGAGGTCGGCGTTAACATACTTATACCCGATTATACAAGAAAATTTCATTTTATAAGAGTTGGTTTTAACAAAAGTTGGCTCAAAAACATCTCGATTCGTTTTAGGTTGTAGAGGTGTGTCCAAATCATTTAATTCTATGAAATTACCATAAGTTGGGTCGAATGGTTCATCACCCTCTCCTATAAGCTTTGTTTTTTAATAAAGACTTTTTATCACAAAGACCCTTTTTATTATGCTAGTGGCGGGCTTAATACTTTTAAAAACACGTTTTTCTTCCCCGACCCTTAAGGTAATCTTCCTTTTGAAGACATCAATCTTGGAATGGGCAGTTGATAAAATGTCGTACCGAAGGATTAAAGGGACAACGTCATCCTCGGGTATGTCCCAAATATGAAAAGACATAAGGAAAATAAATTTTGCCTTGTCTTTTTAACTATCACATTTATTTGCAATACCCTAGTTGTTTAAGGTTCGGGTCACCCTAGTTTGATGGTCAAAACCTATTGTGAGAGAAATTCCTAGACCAGGTGGTGTATGGTAAGAACGAATGCATAACGCTCACACTTGCTCCTAGGTCAACAAGAGCTTTATTAAAACATATATTATGAATAAAACAAGGTAAAGTAAAGCTCCCTGGGTCTTTTTATTTCTGAGGCAATGTGTGATTATAAGCATCCAGAATCTTCACATCTTGTGCCTCTTTCCAATCATCACAGCCAAAGTTCCGCAGTCATCCTGGGAAAGGGACTATTTTAGACAAAATGCTCATGTGCTGCGTGCCCGATACGGCATATTGACCACATCCAATACGCGTATCTAGAAAATATTTAGCATTATCAGTTTTGAATCGACTTGACTATCGTCTCTAAATGATTTAGTCTTCGTAGAGTAGGCATGGCTTCCTAACCCTCTTTCTTGCAAGACCTTGCTCATCTGTCCAATTCGTATTTCCAAGGTCTTAATCAAAGCTCCTTGGTTTCTTATTGCTGCATCGGTAGAAGCTCAGATCTCTTTGATTATGTTCGAGTTTTCTTCATGCCTTTTAGCTGATTCTGCCATGAATTTATCAGTGATCTATATCAGTCATGTCTTCGATCAGGACACGAAGAGTTTCTATTGTTTTGTTGGTAGAATCCTAGCCCTGTTGCTCTATGTTGTCCTCCAGGTTGATAGGGTTCACCGAACTGTGTATAGTAAGCTTCCTCTAAAGTTTTTCCTTCTTCTTTTGTGGGCAATCTTTTTGTATAAGTGAGTCCCTTGCACAGTTTCGCATCCGACCTCCCCCCCCCCCCCCCGCACCCCCCCACCCCCCCCCCCCCCCCTGAGCTAGCGTACACAATTCTCATTTACTTTCTTTATTTCTCGTCCAAGATTGTTGAGTTGGGCTTGGATAGAAGCAAGCCCGTCAGAAGTTTCAGTACTTTTGGTCCTTGAAGATGTTCCATTGTGCCATTTCTGGGAGTAATTAGGCCATTTTCTTGGAATTTGCTATTTAGCATCAGCGGCAGTATTTTGGAAGGTTAAAGTCACCCTTTGAGTCTAGAATTTGTCAGTTAGAACAATCGAGCCATATAGAAAACAAGATGACTTCATGCATGTCGGTTAAGTAATGTTGAGGACACTTCATTAGCAGTTCTTTAAATCTTTCCCATGCATGGAAAAGGCTTTCATCGGCTTCCTGCTGGAAGTTGTTAATTTCCTCCATTTTCTTTGCGGTACGGGCAAGTGGACAATATTTTGTTTAGAAATTTGGTTTTAAGAATTTCTCAGGTTGTAATCGATCTTGATGGCTGGTTCCTTAGCTACATGCTTGTGGCTCCGGTGAGATATACAGGGAAGGCTCGAAGCATGATTTGATCTGGAGTTACTTTTGGGATGAAAAAAGTCAACAATCTCTAGAACCTTCTCGATGTGCCTCGAGTTTGTAACTTCGTGTTCTGATCCACTGAAAGTATTGTCACAAAGTTCTTTGAGAACTTGCCCTTATCAATTCAAAGGGGATGTCATGTTGATTGTGGGCCTAGTGACGCCGAGACCCCTTAATTCTCTCGGGTTTTGCTCATATACTACTCCATTGTTTTCGTCATTGTTTCTCTTACTTCTTCCTCTGATTGTTCCTCGATGTTAAAATTATGATCAAACTCCCATGAATTCGATTCTACGAGACTTGGTGTATCGAAAAGCCTCCTCCTTGAGCGAAATTTTTGTTCCGGGTTTTCAAAAGGTGAGAGTAGCTCCTTTGTAGAACTTCTTGTCATGCACTACCTGAAATAAATGACAATAAATCAATAGGATATGTCCTGATGAGGGAAATCAAATATAGGATCGAAACAAATGGATTTTTGGTCTGCTACTATGTTAGTTGACAGATACGCCGTATTCAATTAGTTTGAATACGCCATATATGTCTGTTGAATGTCAGTACGCCGTATTGAGTTCTCAAAATACGTCGTATTGCTTAGAAAAATAGATACGAGTTTAGGCTGTAGAATTTAATATGTTGTTCTGGGTAGGAAGGTTTTTTTTTTTTTTTTTATACTCAATTCAACTGGTGGATACGGCGTATTAGGTGATCATTCAGAATAGAATACTATTCAAAAATGATTAAATGCGAGAATTTAAACAAACAATTTAAACACACAATGCGAATAATTACAAATAGAATTAAATAATTAGAATACACTAAACTAAATTAGTTAATGGTTAGATAATACAAATAAGAAAAGGTTTTAATTAATTCACTCCCCGGCAGGCGGCGCAAAAAACCCTGATGTGCTATCGTGAAGGGTCAATTTAATTGATTATCAAGTTTTTAAATTTATATTTAGCAGACCCAAACCTAAAACAACACTTTAACGAGTATTGTAACCCGGTCAAGATGGAGTATCGCTGGTAAGTAGGGGTTCAAACACTAAGAGAGGGAACATTAATCCTATAAAATTACTATCAGTATATATGTAATTAGTCTATTTACTGGTTAAACCTAAGCTATGTACGTTGTATAATGATATGGGGGTTTTCAGCCTGAGAGACTGGCACAGGTTCGGTGGAAACAAATATCAATTCAATAGACAATAAACACAAAAGAAGAAGATTAGAAGATAGAAAAGCAATACAAGCGAAATGATAGATAAATGTATTAGTGTTAGGATTAAAAGACTTGATGATTTTAGAGTTACTACTGCTCAGGTTAGAGTTACTGCTGCTAAGCATGAATTAGTGCTGTTAGTAATCTTAATGAAAAATATGCTAAGTAGTTAGTACTACTGCTAGTGTAACTTAGTACTGCTAGTGTATATTAGTATTGCTAGTTACTACTGCTAGTAATATTAGTACTGCTAGAGTAAAGTTAGTACTGTTGGTGAAGATTGAAGAAAATATTTTAAGTAGTTACTACTTCTTGTACACAGTTAATGCTGCTGGTACAAAAGTTACTACTGTTGGTGTTAAAAGTTAATGCTGCTGGTATAAGTTACTACTGCTTAAAGATTACAACTACTTAAAGAGTTTATGCTGACAGAGAATAGATCAAAGACTTATCAGAGAAAATATAAAGATTGCTTAAAGATCAAGATTACTTTGTTGATAAGTATGAGTTATTTATAGAATAGATCATAGAGAATATTCTATATCTTCAAAATATATTGTAAATCGTCTAGGACTCCTTGGTGTATAAAAGGAGGTCCTAGGGCATAGAGTTAGATATCTAGAAATCTTTTGTTTTGATATCGTTATAGCTTCAAGGTTTTGTAACCATAATACTAGTTAGAGTATTCGTATTAATATATTGAAGCTTTTGTTTGTTAATCAGTGTGTTCATTAGAATTGTTGTTTCATTGAAGAATTCTTCTTATATTAAAAATTAGATTCCGCATAATCTTTAGTATTATCAAACAAAGATTCTATCATAGTTATGTAGGATTTATCTTGCATAACTAAACCTTACACAAGCTAAGGAATTCAAGATTCATTGAAGTGGGATCAACAAGTAGTATAAGAGCTTGTTGATTTGAGAAACTTTGCTAAGAAGACATGGATCAAGACTCAATACATATGGTGGCTGCATCAAAAGTGCTTATGCTCAAACCAGGTGAGTATGAGCTTTGGAGGATGAGGATGTAATAGTACATCCAGATAGTTGATTATTCTCTATGGGAAGTCATAGAGAATGGTAATGCACCTCCAATAACAAAACTTGTTGAAGGTGTTGAGACTATATTGCACTTATAAAACTGCTGAAGAAAAGGCACAAAGGAGGTTATAGTTGAAGGCAAGAAACACTTTATTGATGTGAATCCCTAATGAACATCAATGGAAGTTTAACTCCATCAAAGATGCCAAGTCATTGCTGCAGGCTATTGAGAAGAGGTTTGAAAGGAATGCTGCTACTAAAAAGACTTAGAGGAATCTTCTAAATGCAGCTAATTATGAAACTTTTACAGCATCTATCTCAGAGTGGTTAGATCAAACATTTGATAGGCTCACAAGCATATCGTTAGCTTAGGAGATCATGGAAAGTATCTTACAAGAAGATGTGAATCAGAAGTTCTTAAGAAGACTGTCACAAGAATGGAACACACATACCATTATGTGGAGGAACAAGCCTGAGATAGATACATTAAGCTTGGTCAAAGGGACATCATGTTCTTCTCTTTACAACAACCAAAGATCTATGAACCAGAGGTCAAAGGGAACATCAACTCAAGCACAAACACATAAAACGTAGCCTTTATGTCCACAAACAGCACCCAGCAATAACAATTGGACGCATTAATACTGCTCATACTGCTCATGGTGCTACAACTGCTAGCACTCAAGCTACTGCTGTTAACTCAACAACAATTGATAACTTGAGTGATGTTGTTATTTGTGTTTTATTTGCAAGTCAACTAAACAGTCCACAACTTGGCAATGAGGACTTGTAACAAATTCATCCTAATGATTTAGAAGAGATAGATTTAAGGTGGCAGATGGCTATGCTAACAATAAGGAGGAAATTCTTGAAGAACACTAGAAGAAAGTTTTCTGTGAATGGTACTGAGACCATTGGATTTGATAAGTCCAAGGTGGAGTGTTACAACTACCACAAAAGGGTACACTTTGCAAGGGAGTGCAGGGCTCCAAGAAGCCAAGAAAAAAGGAATAGGGAGAACACTAAAAGGGTTGTGCCAGTGGAGACAACTAGTTCTAATGCTTTGGTGTCTTGTGATGGTTCTAGTTATGATTGGAGTGATCAAGCAAAAGAAGGTCCAACTAACTTTGCACTCATGGCTTATTCTTCTATAAGTTCTAACTCTGAGGTATCTACTAATTCAAACTATTCATTATCTTGTTTGGAAAATGTTAAAATTATTAAAGAACAAAATGAACAACTGTTAAAAGACTTAAGGACGTCTAAGTTAAATGCCATTGCGTATAAAATAGGTTTAGTGTCTGTATAAGCAAGACTTCTAGTTTATAAGAAAAATGAGTCTGTTTATGAGGGAGATATCAAGGTCTTAAAACATGAGATTCATTTAAGTGAAATAGCCATTACAAAGCTTAGAAGGAAGTTGGAACTGCCTTAAAAACAAAAAGATGAAATTCAACTAACAGTAGAAAAAATTGAGAATTCATCTAAAAACTTAAGCAAACTAATAGATTGTCAGATAGTTGATAACTGCAAAAAAAGGTTTAGGGTATAATATTGTTCCACCTCCCTATACAGGAAACTTTATGCCTCCAAAACCTGATTTGTCATTCTCAAGTTTAGAAGAGTTTACAAGTGAGCCTATAGTTATTAAGCCTGTAGCTGAGAATAGTGAAGCTAAGGCTAGTGAAGCAAAGCCTAAAGCAGTTAGGAAGAATAATGGTGCTCTAATTATTGAGGATTAGGTATCTGATAATAAAAAAGATGATGTGCCTCAGGCTAAGATTAAAAAGAAAACATTTAATCCTAGTTTTGCTAAGATAGAGTTTGTTAAACCTAAACATCAAGAAAAGACTGCTAGGAAAACTGTCAATCATGTTAAGCAAAATAGGCAAAACATTCATACTTCTAGAGGCAATCAAAGAAACTAGAATAATATGATGTCTCAAAGATTAGGAAGTAATTTTGAGATGTTAAATAAAGCTTGTTATGTTTGTGGAAGTTTTGATCATTTGCGGGTAAATTGTAAAAAGGTAAATCAAAAACAGTTTCAAAATACAAAACCTATTTGGAACAATGCTAAAAGGGTGAATCATCATAATTTTACCAAAAAGACTCACCATATCCCTAAAAAGAACATGGTTCCAAGAGCAGTACTAATGAAGTCAGGCCTAGTATCACTTAATATTGCCAGGCAAGTTAATACCGCTCACCCAAAAATAATAATGAATAGTGCTAGACCAATGATAAATCTTTCCAAATCAGTACATTCAACTGTTAAGTGGCCCATTCATAAAAATACAACATTAAAAAACAATAATTTTAATCATAGGGTTAATACTGTTAAGGATACAAATGTTAATATTGTTAGGCCAAAAGCAGTAGTTAATGATGCTAGGCCAAATGCAGTAGTTAATGTTGTTAAGGGAAATAATATTAATGCTGTTAAGGCCTCAGCTTGTTAGGTTTGGAAACCAAAGACTAAAGTTTTAGACCATGTTTCTAAACACAACAGTGCATCAATCACCCTGAAAAAGTTTGATTATGTTGATGCACAAGGCAGATCCAAGTCAGTGATGGTTTGGGTCTCCCAAAGAAACTAATTTTCTTAACTAATGTGTAGGGCAATCCATAAATGGATTTACAAGATAAATGAGTGATTGATAGTGGATGCTCAAGGTACATGACAGGGAACATGTTCTATCTTACAGACTATGAAGAGATTGATGGAGGATATGTTGCCTTTGGAGGAAACCCAAAAGGAGGGAAAATCACAAGAAAAAGTACAATCAAAACTGGTAATTTAGATTTTGAGAATGTGTATTTTGTAAAAGAGTTAAAGTTTAACCTCTTTAGTGTCTCACAAATGTGTGACAAAAAGAATAGTGTTCTCTTTAATGACACTGAATGTATTGTTTTATCTCCAAACTTTAAGTTAACTGATAAAAGTCATGTTTTAATTAAAGTTCCTAGAAAGAACAATATGTATAGTGTTGATTTAAAGATATTGTTCTAAAGGAGGGTCAACTTGTCTCTTTGCAAAAGCCACATCTGATGAATCTAAACTTTGGCATAGGAGGCTTGGACACATAAATTTCAAAACTATGAATAAAGTAGTTAAGGGAAATCTTGTAAGAGGTTTACCTTCAAAATTTTTTGAAAATAATCAAACCCGTGTTGCTTGTCAAAATGGAAATCAACATAGAGCTTCTTGTAAGTCCAAAATAGTAAGTTCAATCAGCCTACCCTTGCATATGTTTCACATGGATTTGTTTGGTTAAACATTTGTAAAAAGCTTAATGAAAAAGATGTATTGCCTAGTTGTCATAGATGATTACAGTAGGTTTAGTTAGGTTTTCTTTCTAGCTACTAAAGATGAGACTAGTGGCATACTTAAGTCCTTTATAACTAGAGTAGAAAATCTAATAGATCAAAGGGTTAAGGTAATTAGGTGTGACAATGGAACTGAGTTCAAGAACAAGGAGATGAATCAGTTTTGTGAGAGAAAATGTATTAAGAGAGAATTTAGTGTAGCTAGAACTCCTCAACAAAATCGAGTAGCTGAGAGGAAAAATAGAACACTAATTAAGGCTGCTAGGACAATGCTAGCTGATTCTAAGCTACTTATTACTTTTTGGGCTGAAGCAGTTAATACTGCTTGCTATGTGCAAAATAGAGTATTAGTAACTAAGCCTCATAACAAGACCCCTTATGAACTTTTTCTTGGTAGAAAATCAGCTTTAGGCTTTATGAGACCATTTGGGTGTCCTATTACAATTCTCAATACCATAGATCACTTAGGCAAGTTTGACGGTAAGGCTGATGAAGGATTCTTTGTTTGGTATTCAATCAATAGTAAAGCATTTAGAGTATTAAACAGTAAAACTAGGATAGTTGAAAAGAACCTGCATGTCCAGTTTAGTGAGAATACACCTAATATTGTAAGAAGTGGACCAAATTGGTTTTTTGATATTGATGCACTAACAAAGTCAATAAATTATAAGCCAGTTGTTGCAGGAAATCAGTGTAATGGTAATGCATGTACAAAAGCATGTGATGATGCAGGTAAAGCTAGAATGGAGTCAGTACGGCAAAGATTACATTCTGCTACCATTGTGGACTGCCGATCCACCATTCTCTCAAATTTCAAAGAGTTCTCCTGATGCTGGATTCAAACCTTCAGGAGATGATGAAAAGAAGGCTACTGAAGAACCAGGAAAAGAAGGTGGTGATCCAAGTAAAGAGGATGAAAGAGATGATCAAGAGAAGGATGCTTATGTTAACAGCACTAACAATGTTAATACTGCTAGCATAAATGAAGTTAATGTTGTTGGTAGAAAATCAAGCATTGAACTTCCAGATGAACCAAAAATATGCCTGCTTTGGAAGATATTGTCTATTCAGATGATGATGAAGATATTGGTGTAGAGGCTGACATGAACAATTTAGATGCATTTATGTCTATCAGTCATATTCCAACTACAAGAGTACACAAAGATCATCTAGTTGAACAAATTATTAAAGACTTGAATTCAGTACCTCAAACAAGAAGAATGACAAAGAATTTGGAAGAACATGGTTTGTTTAGTTCAGTTCAGCAAAGAACAAACCACAAAGACTTTCAAAATTGCTTGTTTGCCTGCTTCTTATCACAAGTAGAACCCAAGAAGGTAATCCAAGCATTGCAGGATCTAAGCTGGATAGAAGCTATGTAGGATGAGCTTCTACAATTTAAATTACAAAAGGTTTGGACCTTGGTGGATTTACCAAATGGCAAAAGGCCTATAGGCACTAAATGGGTCTTCAAGAATAAAAAGGATGAAAGAGGAATTGTGATTAAAAATAAAGCAAGATTGGTTGCTTAAGGGTACATAAAAGAAGAAGGGATTGACTATGATGAAGTATTTGCCCCTGTTGCAAGAATTGAAGCAATTAGGCTATTTTTAGCATATGCCTCATTTAAAGACTTTGTGGTGTACTAGATGGATGTCAAGAGTGCTTTTCTTTATGGTAAGATTGAAGAGGAAGTCTATGTTTGTTAACCACCAGGATTTGAAGATCCAGACTTCCCTGACAGAGTATACAAAGTAGAAAAGGCATTTTATAGACTGCATCAAGCTTCCAGGGCTTGGTTTGAAACCTTGTCAACTTCTTTGTTGGACAATGGGTTTCAGAGAGGAAAGATAAACAAGACTTTTTTTATCAAAAGGGACAAAGGTGATATTCTGCTAGTTCAAGTGTATGTAGATGATATCATTTTTGGCTCTACAAAGAAGTCATTATGCATTGAGTTTGAGAAGATGGTGCATAAGAAGTTTCAAATGAGTTCTATGTGTGAACTCACATTCTTCTTAGGACTGTAAGTAAAGCAGAAGGAGGATGGGATTTTTATCAGTCAAGACAAGTATGTGATTGAGATTTTGAAGGAATTTAGTTTTACTAATGTCAAGACAGCAAGCACACCTATGGAAACTCAAAAGCTTTTGCTTAAGGATGAAAATGTTGAAGAAGTGAATATTCATTTATATAGATCAATGATTGGTTCATTGATGTATCTTACTTCTTGAAGACCTGATATTATGTTTGCAGTGTGTGCCTGTGCAAGATACCAAGTCAACCCAAAGGTTTCACATCTTCATGCTGTAAAAAGGATCTTTATGTACTTAAAAGGTCAACCAAAATTAGGTCTTTGGTATCTAAAAGATTCTCCTTTTGATTTGATAGCATACACTGATAGTGATTATGCTGGAGCAATCTTAGATAGGAAGTCTACAACAGGAGGTTGTCAATTCCTTAGAAGTAGATTAATATCATGGCAATGCAAGAAACAGACTGTGGTTGCAAATCCATAATAGAAGCTAAATATGTGGCTACTTCAAGTTGTTGTGGACAAGTGCTTGGGATTCAGAATCAATTACTTGATTATGGGTATAATTTCTTGCATACCAAAATCTTTATTGATAATAACAGTACTATTTGCATAATTAAAAATCTTGTTTTTCATTAAAAAAACAAAGCATAATAGATAATAAGACAATCACTTTTTATTAGGGATTGCAATGAAAAGAAGTTGATTCAAATGGTTAAAATCCATACTGACAAGAATGTTGCAGATTTACTTACAAAAGCTTTTGATGTAAGTAGGTTTCAATATTTGATTGCTAGTATTGGAATGTTAAATCCTTAAATTTTTTTATCTCTTTATGTTTTTGTAGAGTTTTGTATGAATTAGTACTGTTATTCATGTCATTAAAAGTTACTGTTGTTAAGTATAATTAGTGCTGCTAGTTATACTTAATACTGCTAAGTTAATGTTGTTAGTTATACTTAATACTGCTGATATAATTAACATTGTGAAAATTGTGAGAAAGAGAATTGAGAGAGTTGGTGAGAATAAAAACAGAAAGAGAGATGTGTAAAAACAAAAAGAGTGATTTGGTGAGTAAAAGAATTAAGAGAATTTGTGAGTTGAAAAACAAAAAGAGAGTTGAATATATTAAAAACAGAGAGTGTTTGGACTGGAATTAGAGTTAATGCTGGTAACTCAAAGTTAATGATGCTAGGCATAACTTACTATTGTTGTTGAAAGTTAATGCTGCTAGGCATAACTTACTACTGATGTTGAAAGTTAATGCTGCTAGGCATAAACTTACTACTGTTGTTGAAAGTTAATGCTGCTAGGAATAACTTACAACTGCTGGTGAACGTTAATGTTGTTGAGGGTATTTTCATAAATACTTCGATTAAAGGTTTCATTCACTCATTTAATCAATTTCATTCAATCATATACTCTCCAATCATAAACCCTAACTTAATTTCATTATTCATCATCAAAACCCAACACAATGACGACCCTACAGTTTGCTAATACTCACAATTTGGTCGCGTTTTTGTCTAAACCCGCTAAAAGTGAAGGGTTTAAGCAGATAGTGGATTTTCTAAATGCAAAACCTATAAGATATGCACTAACTATCAATCCCACTATCTATACGTCGTGCATTGAACAATTCTGGGCTACTGTCAAGGTGAAAACTGTAAATGGGGAAGTACAGTTACAAGCCCTAGTGGATGGAAAGAAGATAATTATTACTGAAGCATCTGTTAGATGTGACCTTCAACTGAATGATGAGGAAGGTACGAATTGCTTTCCAAATGCTACCATTTTTGAAGAACTTACAAGGATGGGGTATGAAAAACTTTCACAGAAGCTTACATTCTATAAGGTATTCTTTTCTCCTTAATGGAAATTCCTTATTCATACCATTTTGCAATGCCTAAGTGCTAAGACTACTGCATGGAATAAATTTAGTAGAACTATGGCTTCTGCAATTATCTGTTTAGCTACAAACTAGAAGTTTAACTTTTCAAAATACATTTTTAAAAGTATGGTGAAGAACTTGGAGAGTGTGTCTGATAAATTCTTGATGTATCCAAGATTTGTACAAGTGTTTTTGGAGAAACAACTGAAAGGAATGTCAAATCATAAAAGGATTTATGTTACACCCTCTTATACTAAGAAGATTTTTAGAAACATGAAAAGGGTAGGGAAAGGCTTTTCTGGAAGAGAAACAACCTTATTTCTAACAATGATGGTACAAGCTCAAGAAGAAATAGGTGAAGGTTCAGCAAATCCTACTGATCCACATCACACACTTACCATTATTCAACCATTAACATCTCAACCTCAAAAGAAACAAAAACCTAGGAATCCAAAGAGAAAGGACATTGAGGTACCTCAGCCTAGTGGTCCTACAGACAATGTTGCAGATGAGGCTGTCTATAAGAAGATGGATGACAGTTTGGAAAGGGCTGCCAATACTGCTACTAGCTTAGATGCAGAGCTGGATAGGGGTAACATCAATAAGACCCAATCCAAGGCAACACTTAATGAACCAAGTTCCTTAGGAACTAGTTTAGGTAGTGGTCCTAGGCGCCAAGAAACCATGAGGGATACTATTGCTCAAACTGGGTTTGAGAATGTATCTAAAACTTCTAATGATTTACTGCTCACAAGAGTTAACACACCTCGAAGTGATGAGGATAGTCTAAAACTAAAGGAATTGATGGAATTATGTACCAACTTACAAAATAAAGTTATTGATCTAGAGAAAACTAAGACCTCTCAAGCTCAGGAGATTACAAGTTTAAAAATGAGGGTCAAGAGACTAGAGAAGAAAGGAGGGTCAAGAACTCATGGGCTTAAAAGATTATACAAGGTTAGTTTGTCTAGAAGAGTGGAATCCTATAATAAAGAAGGTTTGGGTGAGGAGGATGCATCCAAACAGGGGAGGATAGCTAATATTGATGCTGATGCAGGAATTAACTTAGTTAGTACTCATTTTGATGTTGATACATATATGTTTGGAGTACATGACTTAGTTGGTGATGAGGTGGTTGTTGAAAGTGAAGTTGTTGTTAAAGCTACCAGTACAATTCCAGTTAGTGCTGCTATAACTACAACAACTATTATAACTAATGATAAGATTACTTTGGCTAAAGCACTTGCTGAACTAAAAAGTACTAAACTGCCAACAACAACTGCTGCTACAACAATTACAGTTGTGAGTACAAGACCCAGAGCAAAAGGGCTTGTTATTCATGAACAGGAGCAAGTACCTACACCAACAATTTCTTCACAACAACCATCATAACTCAATGTTCAGGATAAACGTAAAGGCAAAATGGTTAAACCAGAACCTGTGAAGAAATTGTCAAAGAAAGATCAATTAATGCTTGATGAAGAACTTGCCTTCAAGCTACAAGCTGAAGAAGAAGAAGAAGAAGAAAGGCTTGCCAGAGAAAAAGTTCAACAAATTAAAGAAGCTAACATTGTTTCATGGGATAATGTGCAAGAAATGATAGATGTTGATTATCAAATGGCTCAACAAATGCAAGCAAAAGAACAATAGAAGTTGAGTGTTGAAGAGAAGTCCACGTTGTTTGTACAACTCTTAAAAGCAAGAAAGAAACACTTTGCAGTAATAAGAGCAAAAGAAAAGAGGAACAAACCACCAACTAAAGCTCAAAATAGAAATACAATGTCTACTTATCTGAAAAACATGGCTGGATACAAGCATAATCAGTTGAAGAACAAAATCTTTGATGATATTTAAAAGTTATTTGACAAAGCTATGAAAAAGGTAAACACATTTGTAGATATAGATACAGAATTGGTAGAAGGTAGTAAAGTAAGAGCTAAAGTAGAGATAGCATAAGAAAGCAGTTCAAAGAGAGTAGGAGAAGCTCTAGAACAAGAAAGCTCTAAAAAGAAAAAAGTGGAAGAAGACAAAGAGTCTAAAGAGCTTAAACAATGTTTGGAAATAATTCCAGATGACGAAGATGATGTAACTATTGATGCTACACCTTTATCTACTAAATCTTCAACCATTGTTGACTACAAGATCTACAAAGAAGGGAAGAAAAGCTATTTCTAAATTATCAGAGCAAATGGTAATTCTCAGATGTATTTAACTTTTAGAAAGATGCTTAAAAACTTTAACAGAGAAGACTTGGAAGTTCTTTGGAACATAGTTAAAGCTAGATTTAAAAAGATTTAGTTGGTGCTGCCTGACTGTTAAAATTATGTCTGGCAGTATTAACAGTGTTAGTACTGCTAGCTCTAGCAGTATTAACTGGAATTCTGCCAGTTCTAGTTAGTACTGCTTTAGGAACAAATTGGTTTTGGTGATTCACTCTTTGTACATTGTTACACACTGGCTTATTTTCCCTTTTCCAGTACCCTAACACATCCTTTTGTTCAATTCAGCTTGTTTAGCTATTTTTTTCTCATGGAAATCACAATCTCTAATAAGATGGCTAAAACTACCACATACAAAACATGCCTTTTTAGTAAACCCATATCCTAAACCTAATTTTTTAGACATTAAACCACTACAATCCTTTTTGTCAGGTTTAGGATTTTGACTACATGTGTTTTGTACTTTAACAGTTTGCCTAGGAGTTTTTACATGCTTAACAGTATTAACAAAAGCAAAATTGTGTTTCTGTTCTTTTTGTGGGTAGAGACACATGTTCATCATCACTATCTAATTCATACTCCTCAATGATAGGAGCATCAGACCAGACTTTAAGTTGACTTACTACTTTGGGTTTATTGACAACTGGTTCAGGCATAAATGTAAGTGTTTCTTCACTAGAATTGGATTCACCAAGAATAATTAAAGTCCACTTGCTCCCTTAGCATCATATTCACTAGGTTTAGATTGATTTGGGCCATATGTAAACTGAGACTCATCAATTTCAACATCAGGTCCAGAAGATGTAAATCCCTGTCATTGGAGGAGGAACTGCATGCATCCCCTCTGCATATCTATCATTTACAGGACTTTCTTCTATATCAACTTGACCTACTGTAAAAATACACTTTCTAAAACTTCATTTCATACTTTAATACACCTTTATTCATTTAATTTCCATACCCCAGCCCAGCTTTGTCCCTAGCACTCATCTGACTAGTTAGCAGAATATTAAGATTTTTAGAAGAGTTATGCCATTTTTCTACTTTAGCTTTCAATTCTTCTTTTTCTTTTTCAGCTTCTACCAATAGTTTCTTATGATATGTGAGCACATCAGTTTTATCATCTAAATTAATTTTCATAAACCTAATCTTTTCCTCATACCAAAGTTGATTTTGTTGATGAGTAACTAATTGTGCTTCTACTTTCTTTTTAAAGCTTGAGTTATGCTTTGAATTTCTATATGTCTAAGCAATCACCAAGTTGTTCCCTCTATTCATTGTATAATTTTTTAAGTTTAGTATAAGATTCTTTACACTCTTTTTAACAAGAAGTTACCTTAGTGTCTGAGCCTGAATTGCTATAAGCAATCAAAGCATAGTTCTCTTGCTCATCTTCTGAGTGACTGGTCCAATCAACACCTTCTCCATCAAGAGTTACCAAAGCTTTAGGTTCCTCCTGTTTTCCAGGTCTCCTTCTACTGTCTTTAACTTTGTACCCAGTGTATCCAGCATCTCTCCTCTTACTATCTTGATTCCTCTTAGATCTGTATTCTCTAGCAAAATGCCCTGTCTTGTGACAATTGTAGCACTCGACTTTGGCCTTATCAAAGCCAATTGGTTCCTTGGCATCAAACTACGGCTTTCTTCCTGTATTTTTGTAGAACTTCTTCAGTCTTATGGAAATCATGGCCACTTGCCATTTTAAATCCATCTCTTCTAAATCAAACTCATAAAGTTGTTCCAAATCCTCATGATCTAGTTGTGGACCACTGGATTGATTAGCAAAGAAGGAGTACATGAGTTCATCAGTGTATGAAGAAGAGCCTTCTTTTTGGGTGTTATGGCCAGAAGAGCTAGAAGCACCATAAGCAGTACTAACTTCATTAGTACTGCTAGTGTTCTTAGAAACAAATGCCACATTCTGCGTGCTAGAAGATGATACAGTAGAGCCTTTAACATCAGGCTCAAAAACTCTAAGGTTATTATATAGAGCATCAAAACTGAGACTGTCCACTTCTGGCTTGGTTCTTATGATTAAGGAAATTTGAGACCATGCAGAAGGTAGAGACCTAAGGAACTTCTAATTTGCATCTTCAGTGGAGACTCCTGCACCATGAATCTATATTTGACTCAGAAGACTCTAAAACTTATTATAGCCTTTATGCGGCCCTTCTGAGTTTGATACAAAGAAGCCTTCAAACTGTTGCTTTAGAATATACTTTTGCATCTTCTTTGATTCATCATTGCCACCAAATCTAGATTTGATAGCTTCCCACATCTCTTTTGCATCAGTCATTTTTGTGAAATTTAGCAAGATGATCTTCTGGTAAAGCCATAAGCAAGGTGGTCCTTACTTTTCTTTCTCTTTCTCTGGCTAAAATTTCTTCTGCAGTCTTGGGAGGCAGAACCTTAATTACACCATTTATATCAGTTGAGAAAATCACAGGACCATTGCCTCTTTGAATGACTTCCCATATAGGATAATCTGTATGAGCCAAATAATGTTCCATTTTCATGGCCCATATATCATATTCTCCCCTTTTAAGAATAGGGAGTTTGATGGTTGAGACAGTGTAAGGGGCTTGTTGTGTTGGTGTTGGTGTTTGTGTTTGTGGTGGTGGTGGTGGTGGAATCTCATCATCTGATCCAGTCATTAAATAAATTTGTAAGGAAGAGGTTTATAACTGAAGGGTTTCAGTTCTTCTTACTCAAAGTTTCTCTACAAGCTCTGATACCACTTGTAGATCCCAATTCAATATACATCTTTCTAGCCTGTTAAGGGTTGTAGCCAATATGGATAGTTCCACACAAACTACAGGAGAAACAATGACTATGAACACTATAGGTTATGTGGAAACTAACTTATAATGCTAATAAGAACAATGAATATTAATAACTAAACTTTTGTATTAATCTGCTAAAAAGATTACAAATTACTAACTATGAGATTAAGAGATGTGATGAGATAGATATCTTCTCTAATGCCGTAGGGTTCCTTTTATATACCAAGGATAAAACCTAAGAGACTTACAAAATGTGTAGAAGATAATGCATATCTTTTCCTATAATATCTCATGCATATCTCTTAAATGGTACTAACTATTAAACGGTACTAACTATTTTGTACTGACGGTACAAACTAATACTAACAGTATAAACTATAAATGTCGGTATTAACTTTATAACTAACGGTACTAAGTTAGGAAAACATAATTCCTAACAATAACTAATCCTTATACAAGCTTAAGGAATTCGATCATTAGAAGTTAACTGGGATCTAACAAGTAAAAATTACACGATGTCTTCTATGGAATCGTAATCAATGCTTGACCTTGGTGGCTGATCTTCTCTTCTAAAATTCATCTTTAATGAGTATGGTATAAGGAATATGATATTGCACACTGAAAACTCATTTTTTAGTCTTCTATTTATAATGTCTGAAAAAGACTCGATACGCTGTATCTGGCAAGGTCGATACGGCGTATTGGGCTGAAATCCTTAGAGTACGCGCTACGTTCAAATTAATCAGTGATATCATTCCCAATTTACTTGATTTACTGTATCTTCGAATAGTTATCTTCACGGATACGGCTTATGTAGACAGCATGGATACGCCGTATTGGGAATTGGTCAAACGCGTTTTCTTGTGAAGTCTTGGTGCAAATACGCCGTATCTCTATAGTTGGATACGACGTATTGGTGGAATTTCAGCAATCATCAAATATCTTTGTTTTGGCTCCAAATTATGCGCCTTTTAGCTTGTATTCAAAAAACACTCCTGAATTACTGCATTTATCAACTTTGAAGCAATTAAGTACCAAATAATGCAATAAATAAATAAAAGTGGGCAAAACAGATAGGATAAATGATATAATAAAGTGACGTTATTTGATGTCATCAAATATCCCACTTACTTGAATCCTACTTGTCCTCAAGTAGACTTTTAGAAAAAGTTCTAGTTTATGAAAATGTGTCCCAACCAAAGTTGAGGTTTTTCCGTTTAAGCATCGTTTTGTCCTAATCACCTGTACATAACCGAGCTCCTCACAAAATATGGAAATGAAAACACTCAGATCACTCAACTAATCTAGGGTGCAACATTTAAGTAGTGCGCTCAATTGCTCGGTTGTGATTAGCTTCGTATCATAGGCTTGGCAAGGATACACATCTCCACCGCTAAAGCTGAGGAAGAACAAGTTCAAAAGATAAATTGGGTTAAGAAGGCTTAGGGTTGATCATTCAACAGTCTTTCACCATAAGTACCACACCAACAAGGCAGCTGTATCGTACATACATGGCCGTAATGACGGAATAAACATATACGGTCCAAACATATCCCCATTTGTGTTTAACCAGCGGTTAGGATGAAGAACGATATAGAGTAGGGAGCTTCTAACTTTCACCAAAAGTCGTCATCCAACAAGGCAGCTGAGACATGCATATATGGCTGTAACGACAGAATAGACATGCATTGTCGAACAAGTCCTCGTTCGAGTAGACATTAAGGTTAGTTGCTAGGAAAGGGAAGTAAAATGGGTGTTAAACGAAATTTACAAAACAAATAGATTAAGCCAACAAATAAGGTACGGTTGCTAGTAACTTTCTCCTGACCGTTCTATGACAAAGACGCAAACATATAAACAGACGCCTCGATCAAAGAAATGACAAAGACAACCTAAGTTGGCATTCCCATAACTGTCAACTTCCCTTACATCCCACTCTTTACATACTTTTACATAAGTGGTGATATCAGTCACTTTTTACAAGACTTTACATCGTTGATTTTTGTAACATATCAATGAATAATCGATCCTTCCAAGTGATTCCTTCGGTATAAACTTGTTTTGAACCGACTATTTTTCTTCCTTCTCTTTTTTTTTAAATAATACATCATAAACCTCGGTTTAATTCCACCGTCTTCACTATCATAATTCATCCGGATAATCTTTTTCTTGTAACGTTTCTTCTTTGGACATGATTCATAATCACGAAAGTAGCGAAACTTATGAGCTATATATTTTTCCCATTGCATTGTGCAACTTCCCGACCATTACAGAGAAAGAAAATTTTTACTTTGACACAAGAAATACAAAACTTTACACGAAAGTAACTAGCAACATTGATAAAAATAGGCTTAATCTACACAGTAGGCTAAGGTGCAAAGGTGTAACGAAACATATAATATGGTGTAGAAAAAGAAAGGAATGGCTCAACAGGTTGTTCTAGGGGATTTTACTCTAAAAATAAGAGTAATCAAGGGTTATACGGGTTTAACTAACTAGTGTGGTTAGTTATTTTTAAGACATGTAGGCTATTTGGTTTAATCCTATAAATTTATCAGTTGAACATGTTCCTCCATCTAAATCCATAATACTAATCATGGCGGTCTCGAGTGATATACGAAGACAAGTTCTAAAGTCTACTACATCACTGACACGCTCATAATTTTGTGGAATTTTTAGTAAACAATTAGAAACGGAATAGGCTTAATTCTCACAATATGTATCAATGGCTATAGTGCGCTGGGTAATATAACAAGTGATTTTTATAAAAGTCATTGATGATATCAAATAACGTCAATTTATTATATCATTTATCCCATCAATTTTGCCCACTTTTATATAATTATTGCATTATTTGGTACTTAATCGCTTTAAAGTTGATAAATACAGTAATTCATGAGTGTTTTGTGAAGATAAGCTTAAAGGCGCATAAATTAGAGCTAAAACAAAGACATTTAAATATTTTTGAAAATTCACCAATACGCCGTATCCAACTAAAGAGATACGGTGTATCAACGCCAAGACTTCACAAGAAAACGCGTTTGACTAATTCCCAATACGGTGTATCCATGCTATCTACATATGCCGTATCCATGAAGATAACTATTCGAAGATATAGTAAATCAAGTAAATTAGGAATGATATCAAAGATTTATTATGAACGTAGCGCGCACTCCAAGGAATCCAACCCAATACGCCGTATTGACCTATCTGGATACGGCGTATCGAGTATTTTTCAGCAACTATAAATAGAAGACTCAAAAATGAGTTTTCAGTGTGCAATATCATATTCTTTATACCATACTCATCAGAGACGAATTTTAGAAGAGAATATCAGCCATAAAGGTCAACCATTGATCACCACTCCATATAAGACATCATGTAATTTTTACTCTCTTAATCGTTTGATTTCGATTGTTTGATAACGCTTGTATAATTACAATTGTTGTGGGCTAATACCCTCGGGTATTATTCATCTTAATGAAAGTTTAATGTTTGGTTTATTTTAAAATTGATTTCTTAATTTATCGTTAATTATTTAATTATGTTTATCACCTCATACTTGTTTATGAGTTTTAATATGCGACCTATCATTCAATTGGGTCTAGTATTACAGACCAAGTAATCTAGATACCAGGATAGCTCTCTGTATCGTGTCTTATATTACTAGACTAATAGGATCACAAATAACGTTATGTCTTTATCTTTTGATTATGAGCTTAGTTGGACCAGTAGGTGACCCATTTATGTTGCACCAATCATGCTCTTAATTAACTGATAAAGATAATAATAGTGGACTACCAGTATATAAAACACCTTCAAACAATAAGTGGGTAAAGTCCCGTTGGGCTAGAGTTTTAACAGGATCACCACTGCTTTAATTCTCTAAGATAGATTTTAATTAAACTAAATGATGCTTTATGTGGATGCATTAATTGTGACAGGATTAATTGTGTTTAGGTCTTAGGATGATGTCTCACATAAGTCTTAAGAATGATATGCCGCTTCGAGATAAGTAAATCATTGCACTAAAACAAACAAACCAGCATTGAACCAGATTTAATATGGCTAATACAGTTTTCTATCATTTGGCTTGTATTGCTTTTCTATCTTCTAATCTTCATCTTTTGTGTTTATTGTGTATTGAATTGGTATTTTTCATCACCAAACTTGTGCCAGTCTCTCAGGCTGAATCCCTCATTTCATTAGACAACATATATAGCATAGGTTTAACCAGTAAATTGACTAATTAAAATACTGATAAAATATAGGATTAAATTTCCACTCTTAGTGTTCGACGCCCTACTTACCGCGAACTCCATCTTGACCTGGTACAGTGCTTGTTAAAGTGTTGTTTTAGGTTTGTCGGCTAAATATAAATGTAAAACTTAATAATCAAATAATTGACCCTAAACGACATCACATCAGGTTTTTGGTGCCGCTGCTGGGGAGTGAAATAATTAAACCTTATTCTTATCAGTATTTCTAATCATTAATTAATTTAATTTAGTTTATTGTAACATAATTATTTAAATTTTGTTTGTATTTATTTGTATTGTGTGTTTAAATTCTGCATTATTAAATTCTGTTTGTATTTGTAATCTGAGTCGAATACTAAATACAGCGTATTCTTCACTTTAGATACGGAGTATAAAATTTTTTTCTAAACCAACACAGCGTAGTTGACTCTCTCATCAATACGACGTATTCAGCTAACTGAATGCGGCGTATTTGGCTATTTGACCATTATCTTTTCTAGCAAATTTATTACAGGTTAATATGGACGACCCCAATATCACTATGAAAGAATACATCAGACTTCAAGAGGAAAAGGCTCTAAGTCGCGGTAAGACATTTAATTGGCAAACAGCCACATACGGTAAGAGGGAATATTGTGACAATGAAGACGATAGTTTCATAAACTTTGAAACTGAATTCCTAGCTATAGTCTTCGATGATATAATATCTAATACATCACTCTCTTGCGAGTCCACGGTAAGTCCTCTTAACGACAATGAAATTGACTTTAGAATATCATTTGACGAATCCGATGATGAAGATTACACGGTAATTTATGACGAAAATTCATTTTCCTATAAAATAATTTATGTCAACAATTTCAAAACTAATTCGGAAAATGATAATGATAAAGTCAATATGCCTTTGTTTCTGACACCCGAACCTGAGGTCAGTTATTCTAATGATTTAGACTTCTTTAAAGACTTTGAGAATGAATTTCCAGCCGTTGTTTACAATGATGCTCTAACGTCTAAATCAGATTTCCTAACTGTACCCACTATAATTCCTCAACATGTCGATGATTTATTTCATTTTAACATAATTTATCCTGATGATTTAAAAAGGGATAAGGACAATGATAATGATATAATCAATATTGAGCAACCTTCGGGGGATATGTCTGTTATACCATTACCTAATGTAATAAATGTTAATATACAAGGGTCAAATAATCTTTGGAAACAAGTCATGATACATCTAATAAATTTATCAAAACTAAATCTTTTATCTAGAATCTAAATGTTAATATCATGACCTGTAATTATCATAACAAAGGGATGCCATTCATTTTTCTAATCAAGAATTTATATGTGCCATTTGGCATCCCGTTTGACCCCAAGCTGTTTTATAAGGATGAGATTAAATAGAAGGAAAAAAGCTCAAACTTAAAGACCAGCTGAAACAAAAGTGCTTCCTGGGAGAAAACCCGGTCTTTTTAATTGTTTGTCGCATTTTAATTGTTTGTTTCACGAGTCTGTCTTCCCAGACACTCTATACGGCGTATCAAACCCCTCTGGATACGGCGTATAGAGATGTCTGGACGTTATCAGTTTTAAAAAACTTAATAATTAATTTCCAGTAATTTAATTGTTTCTACAGGAACAATACGATGTATCCTAGGGTTTAGGATACGGCATATTGATCCCTGTATTGTTGTGTGTTTAATTGTTTTCTTGTACCATTGTAGCGAGATAGAATTTGCACTTGTCTTCTAATCTATTATACAAGACCTTGCTGAAACTATGTAACACCCTCATTTTGACAAATATAGCAGCGGAAGCTAATCTGGGGTATTACCTTATAGTACAATAGTCATAATCATAGAAAACGACTCAAAAGAGACGTTTTAGAAAAATTTAGTTATCATTCAATATAATATCAAAATTTTAAAAAAGAGAGGTCCCATAATCTAGAAACATAAAGTTTAAATAATAACAGTTTTAGCCATCTTCAAATTTGTGCCACTCCATGCCATAAGTTGCTTAATTACCTAAGATAAACATGCTAAAAAGTCAACACAAAGTTGAGTGAAATTCATAGGTTTTTGATAAACAGTTTGAGTACAAGTTTAGTAGTGGGTTACGTTGTTATACACCCATATGAAAAACAGTATTATTGCCTTAAGCTTATGACACCAAAACCTTGGGATAATCAATAATCAGAAGTAATTGCCCCAACATGTGCCTTTGCCAAAACACCCGCATAGTTATTTCTAATGAAGTGCTATTGGTTACCGAAAGTATAGGTACACCAACGGGGAGTCTAGTCCCAAATAGATCTATTCACAACATTCATGCTCACTCCGTAGAGTAATTAACGGTTCATGATAATGGGGTCTTAATGGCAAAATAGTTACTTAGGCAATAATGTATAAGGATAGCATACAGAAAAATACTTGCATTCATAGTTTAAGTATGTATTTCCCTCGCTGGTTTATAAAGCATTTAAAAGAGTTAAATGCAAGGCTATGAACTCACCTTAACAATATAAGGAAATCTGATTGATGGCAAAAGTATATGAAATGAAAGTAACGGCTTCGTCACACAACCTGGGTAATATGTCAAGTCTTTAGTTTAATTGGATATGTTTTATGTCATAATGAAATATCATTTTGATTGGATTTATTATGGAAATATCGTATCACTGTTCGGGCCATCATAATTCAGAGGTCATGTAGTAAACGTTTGAGGAGCCAGGACACTTTAAATCGTAAATTCAGCAAACTCGTCAAAACGTATACCCAAATGAAACCCCTTACATGAAGCTCCCTAGTAATGTGATACATTATAGTTTTAAGTTTCTTCAAAAGCTAGAATAATTTAAATATATTTTTATATTTAATATAAAAATACCATAATTTATAAGTTTGCAAAATTTGCAATATATACCCTTGGTTTATAAACTTTTACAAGTTTAGTCCTTTATATAAAAAGTATATATAATTTAAACCTTTAACTTTGAAACTTGGCAAAATAGGTCCTTATAGTTATACCTTTAATAAAATGACATTTTCAGCCCCTTTAGTTATAAGTTTCAGAAAGTTACGATATATACCCCTTGCATGGAATATATTTGCAAAACAAGTCCAAAAAGCCATGCAAGCTTATTTTATGATTCCAAATGATATTTGCAGGTTATAGCTTATTAAAATAAGCTAAAATAAGATGTTCTAACATAACAAAAGTTTGGAAAAATGACTCGTTAGCTAGAAAATCAAAACGGGTCGTTTTTAGGGTTTTTATCAAAAACACATGGGTTTGAGGATTCAAAGCTTCAAACAAGATATCATACATGATCTTAAGAGTATTATGAACATTATTTTACAGAATATAAGCTTATGGAACAAGATCTTAGGCTTACTTGAGCTAAAATGGGTCAAAAATGGGGTTTTCGGGTTCGTACGCCTAATAACGACTTCAAGGCTTCGTTTTTCTTGCTTCTTGGCTACTATTCTGAGCTTAGGGACTTCTCTTGATCTTCTATTACTGCTATGGAAGGCTAGAATTCCATTTGAGGGTATGAGATGAGATGTGTGGGATTAATTTAAAAGGGGTATGGTTCGGCTATATATAGGGGTAAAGACACTTAGTGGCTAAGTTTTCTTAGCATATAAGGGCTTGATAAGTGTTTAAGCTAGCTGAGGTGAGTATTAAGGGCTAGTATGATGAGTCTTATAAGCTAGAAACTAGATATGAAGTGTTGGTAGGGTGTTTGTGGCCACGGCAAGAAAAGAAAGACAAGGAGGTCATGGAGGTGCTTGTAAGCTACTTGGTTGCTCGCTTGGTGATGTCATAGATATACTTGTGGTTCTTGAGGTGCTTGAGGTGCTTGGTTGCTAGCTTGGGTGTAAAATGGGTCAAAAAGGAAAGTAAAGGGTGACGGGTTCATTTTATTTCGAGTTAGGGTTTAAGGTTTTAATTTCTAGTTAGGGTTAGGGTTTAGGATAGATTAAGGTTTAGTATTAGTGTTAGGATTATGGTTTAATGTTTAGGATTAGGGTTTAGGGCTTAGTTTTAGGTTTTAGGGTTTAGTTTTAAGGTTTAAGTGAAATTAGGGTTTAGGGTTTTGTTTTATGGTTTAGGGTTTTAAAACATGGATTAGGGTTTAGATTAGGGATAGATTAGGGTTTAGGAGTCAT
This sequence comes from Tanacetum coccineum, assembly GCA_026074375.1. NCBI lineage: Eukaryota > Viridiplantae > Streptophyta > Magnoliopsida > Asterales > Asteraceae > Tanacetum > Tanacetum coccineum. The sequence continues at coordinate 599 of BQNB010061094.1, read as the reverse complement.
GAATTAAGTACTTGTACCTTGTGCTAAAGTGGTGTAAAGTTTAAATATGGTTTAGGAGCTTAAATGACCTAATTAGGTTTTTAGGTATTATTGACTTGTACATTGAGCTTAAATGAGTTGTACATTGACTTGGAGGGAAAATATGATTCAAATATGGTGCATTGTACACTTGTACATATGTTTGAAGGTTTGTACATTGATTTTATATGTATACATTACATATAGTTAGGGTTTTGATATAAACGTTTAACGTTTAAAGCTTGTTTTGATATAACGTTGTTAAATGAATAACGTTTTTGGTAAAAATGATATTAAGGCATAGACTTGACATATTTAGGATGTTTACATGATATAAACATAGATATAGATGGCATAGGTAGGTTGTGTGAGCTCGTTTAGTTTGCTATGTAAATAATGTAATAAAGCGAAAAATTTCCCCGTACAAAGGTGATCATAATAAAATAGGTAGATATTACATTGATGAAAATTTCGGGTTGTTATAGAAAACATAAAATCAGAAAATCAGAAAATGTTTCACAAAAAGAATCTTCTCGACATGTCTCTTGGAATCGATAACATTTACGCACCTAGAAATGTTG
>BQNB010061093.1:2480-36645 GCA_026074375.1 Tanacetum coccineum | reverse complement strand
TCGTTTCTAAGTGTGGGGGTAAAACCTAATATTTTTTAACATTGAGACCATTGTTTCATTATAAGTATGGGGGGGGGGGATTTCTATTAAAATTTGATCATACATGTTGCCTGTCTGTGTCCCTCGCAACCCCGTTTTGACTAAATTTTAAAATTTTATTGTTATATATATATATATATATAAAGGTTATGAAATATAGAAATGTTAATAATAAGTAGGCCCGTAGAACTAGGTAGCTTTTGACTTGACCGAGTTTTAAACTCTAGCTTTCCCCTTAGCTTTCGAGACTTAGCGTTTGCTTAATTTTAAAATTTTGCAAAGAACAAAAAGTGATAGAGTTTTATATAAGTTAGATGCTAAGCGTGGAGTAGTTGGAACTCTTTAGAGCTCATAGAGGTTAATTGTGGCTTTTTGCTCCTATCAGCTTAATAAATGTGAGTCCCAAACTGAACAAATCTTTGCAGCCTGCTAAGGGTGATAGCCAAGTTGTATAAATATAGATTAACTATAGAGAAACACTGACTATGAATACTTATTGTATATGCGGAATCTACACAATAGTATTAAGAAGAACAATGAATATTAAACTTTGATTTCTATTAATCTGCTAATATGAATACAGATTACTAACTATGAGATATGATTGTATGAGATGAGATCTGTGTGTTATCAATGTCATCTCTCTAATGACGTATGGTTCCTTTTATAGACCAAGGATAAACCCTAACAGACTTACAAAACGCGTAAAAAATAATACATATCTTTTCCTACAATATCTCATACATATCTCTTAAACGGTACTAACTATTTTGTACTAACGGTACTAACTATCTGAACAGTACTTAACATTTTGTACTTTCAGTACTAACTATAACTAGCGGTACTAAGTATAGAACTAACGGTACTAAGTTAGGAATACACAATTCCCAACAAATATTGTCGTAAAATGTACATGAAAACTCGGCCAAGTTTATAACGTAACCGGGATTATAAAAAACAATTTACAACTGACAAAAGAAAAACGATCTCAGGTCACGAAAAGAATGACATTTACGTCGCGTGTTGTACGATCGTATACAGACGCTTCGCTACAACACGCAGCAAAAAATCCTCGTTTAGATTATGAGTAAATGTGAAATTTGTTAATTTATTAATTGAATGTTTTGTTATTTATAGGTAAATTAAAAGATTAAAAGATTTAACACTAATAGTTTTATTTTTAAAACTGATCATTAAGATGTTTATCCTCCTTTGTTCCGTTGTCTCAATGACCAAACCAACTTAAAAAAATCACCTACCACATGTGGTATTGATGATATCGTAACAATGGATCAAACACCGTCCTTGGCCCTCAGTGTGTGGTCTTATGTGCCCTTTACGACCTATTTAACGATAGTTCAATTTTATAAGACATGTTTTTATTCTAATGCTAGAAAGCTTGTAAATAATCTTTAAAAAAAATAAAATCCGAAGCGTCTCAAAAATCATAATTTTATAATTATATAATGAGAATCATAACGCGATAATAATATTTGATTCGGTTCTTAGTCGGTATCAATTCGGTTCCTCAGGTCTTTTGATTTTTTGATTTTTTTTACAAACAATGTTAGGATCACAAAATTGTACAAAATTTTCTCCACAAAATGATGTGTTATATAATAATATTCAGATTGAAGTTGATTATCTTTTATTTTTTTTAATTTGCCAGTGATATACTAATGATCATGAGACATCAATTTCTTTTGTAAAAATCATGTGTGTTTAGCATTTTTTTTTAGTTTTTGCACCCAAACAAGTTTCAAAGGGGCTGGTAGCCTGGAAATGGAATTAGCCGCCTAGGGGCGTGCACGGTTCGGTTTTGGTCGGTTTTGGCTAAAATCGAAACTGAAAACAAATGTTCGGTTTTTTGCATAATCATAATCGAAACCGTTTGATTTTTCTCGGTTTTAATCGGTTTTTCGGGTTCGATTTTTCGGTTTCTTCAAACCATTTGTATTTTTTTTACTTAAAAATATTGACATTATAAAGAAAAATATTAAGCCCAGTAATCAAGGCCTAACATTCGGTTTCTTCATAAACATTTTTGGTTTCATAAACGTTTAGGTCAAAGGCCTTTTTAATATTCTTAATAAACGTTTTTGGTTTCTTCAAATCTTCTAGTAGTATAATTGGTTATATATATTCACTAATCAAGGCCCAATAAAGCATTCCATCAAGCCCATTAGTAGTCCAGCATTAATATTGTGTATAATGAAATCGGTTCGGTTTTTATGGTTCGGTTTTTATGTCAAAACCGAAACCGAACCAAAGTTCAGTTATTTGAAAAAAAAACTAAACATCGGTTTCTAGTTTGATTCGATTATTTCGGTTCGGTTTTTCTGGTTTTCAGTTCGGGTTCGGTTTCGGTTTTTTCGGTTATTTTTTCTCACCCCTAAAAACATACTCCCTCTGTCCCATATTAAGTGTCCACAATGGTATCTTTGATTGTCCCATATTAAATGTCCAATACAATAAATGAAGGAATCTTGATAACTAAATTTTTAGTTTTGCCTTTTGAATATATGGCCCATTAAGTTTTTTTCTACTTTTTGAGTTTTTAAAAAATATTTATTAGGGGTATAATTGTCATTTGATTAACTAATAATTGTAACAATTTATTGCAACTAAAACTTTGTGCTTTTATGTTATGGATACTTAATGTGAGACGGAGGGAGTAAAATACTAGTAATGCGCGCGTGGAAAACATATGAAAAACGTGTGAGTTACCGCGCGTGGTAAACAAATTAAAAAAAAGAAGCAAAAAAGAGAGATTGTGTGCGAGTGAGTGAGTTAGTGTTTGGTTTGGTTGGAAAAAGAGAAAGAGAAATGGTTGGTTAGTTTTCATTCTCTCTCTTCCACTCTTTTTGTGGCGAAGAGCAGACATCCATCATCAACAACAACGAACCATTTTCAATCCCCCCCCTCCCTCTTTTTTTTCACACACATATAAAAAAGAAACACATACATACATTTGATCTGAAACCAAGCAACACTGTCACTGACACATATCTTATTGCCGGAACACGCACTTTTCATGCTGGTTTAAACATCAACACTTTTTTTGATAATGTCACGATCAACTGTTCTAACCCATGTATTAATCCTCTTTTTTAATCATTGTAGATTTTGGATTATATTTGTTTGTGTATCTAATTATGTTTTGTTGTTTGTTTGAATTCTTTATTAAATAATATATATGTGTTTCTTTTTAACTTTATGATCTCTTGTGATGTAAAGTATATATTATTATATGGTATCATGACGTCACCTTTTTTAATCATTGGTATATCTTTTGTTTTCACTATCTGTTACTTCTTGTTCGTTTACTAATCACTATTCTATTAATGGCACTTTAAGATTTTTTGTATACGTACATATGGGTTCTCAACTTGATTATACGTACTCTTAACAGTTTGTTAATTTCCTGGGAATTGGTGGCGATTAGTAAAGATTCCATATGTTTAAAAAACCTCAGATCATACATAGGGGTAACTACACGTGCACAAGTCTTTGTTTGTGTATGTGTCACACATATATGTCTGTATGCGGATGAGGGAAAGTTTTCCCTTTTAGGTAACACGGGGGAGAGCGGCTCTTTTTACTCAAATGTAAGCGGCCTAAGGAGGGAATCCCGTGGTCGTTTATGAACCCTTGGCCACCCCAAGATGTTTACGTAATGAGAGGTATCCGATCACTAGGCCATCTTGGGGCTGGTTCAAATATTCTCTTAATTAGGATCAACTAAGTAGCTAGATAGTCTTGAGAACCACGCAAAGGTGAAATGATTGGCAGTTATTGTAAAGTTGATTCACAACTTAACGTTGTCCAGTTGCGAATTAGTTCCTTTCTATGGCTTTCAGTTATTAAGCTTGTGTCTATGCATATACTTGTATATCTATACGAATAATTAAATATTTGCATACATGTTTGTGTATGTATGTATGTATATAGTTATAGATCTTGCTTTTTTAATTATAGTATGATGGTGCGAACCCATAATAAGAAAGTGCTTATCCAATTATGAAATATGGACAAAGAAAAAAGAAAAAGTTAGAGAAGAGAATTTGTTGTAGAATGATGAATTTTACATGGAGACAAATGAAGTTGATAGTTGAATATCTTTTTGATTAATCTACATTGTATATATTTCAGATGTACCGTGACTGTTAAAATTTGCGAGCAATGGAAGTGATGGAAGCAGGACCTTATCCTGTACGTGACGGAGAGCCGGATTGTTCGTATTACATCAGAACTGGCCTTTGTAGGTTTGGGGCAACATGTCGTTTCAATCATCCTCCTAATAGGAAACTGGTAAGTTGAAATCCAGTTGGATTAATAGTAACGAAATAAGTATGGTATCTATGAAGTTGGTTCTCGTTATTTCTGACATGGAATCAGAATCTAGTGATTCAATACTAGTTTAAGGCATGATTCTTAAAATTAGAAAGTCTTGGAGATAGCGATTGCTCTCCTTTCACTTTTAAAACAATAAATTATGTCTTTAAGACATGTAAAGGACGAGATTAATAGGATTTAATTATTTTTAATTTTGTTGTTTGTGGTGCCATTAAGGAAAAATTAGAATTCAATATACTGTAAACTGTAAGTAGCAAAAATTAGGCAACCTTTTTTCCACTTCCTTATCTATATTTTGCAAGTGTTAGGCCACATTCTGAAGCAATGGTCTTACTATGTTTTCACAGTCCAGAAGTTAACTCTCTTACAGTAAGTAAATCTAGTATTTTACGGTTTTGTCATCTTCTAGAAAATATGTGCAAATATGCAGAACTGCTCTCTTAATGTAATAATATTTTTAATATTCGAAGTCAGACATATGCTTTTTATAGTTTATAAGTTAGCAAGTTATGGAACTGTAAAACATCGTAAACAGAACACTTTATGAGGAAGTAAGGTTTCCAAAACCTCGTAACAACAGATCTTCCTCTTCCTACTCTATTACTCTGTTTATTCTTGCCTGCTTTTGGTCCATAAGCGTCAGCTTCTTTCAGATCAATTCGACTGATATCCTTTCTATTCATGGTTCCAGGCTATTGCAACCGCAAAAATGAGAGGAGAATATCCAGATAGAGCAGGACAACCTGAATGTCAGGTGATTATTAATGTCTATATATTGGCATAATTCTGTTGTCTCTCTATATAACCTCATTTGTTCAAGTGGGATATATCTCTTATTAGTCCCTATCAATGATATAAATTGACTTGGTGCTTAGACTATTTAGTGTTCCTTTCTGAAGCATACTCTCTATTTGAAATTTATTGACTAGCTGTTGGTGTTCTATATCATTTTATTGTATTTTCCTTCATTCGATGACAGTACTACTTGAAAACGGGTACCTGCAAATTCGGAGCAACATGCAAATTTCATCATCCACGAGACAAGGCTGGGATTGCCGGGAGAGTTTCACTAAATGTCTTGGGTTATCCACTTCGAACGGTTAGCATTTGCATCTTCTGTTCTCATATTGTTATTGTTTGTGTTTAGTGTTTTTGTGATGGTCTCATATCGTAATCTCTTTTCTTTCATGCAGAATGAGGCTGAATGTGCTTATTATCTGAGAACTGGACAATGCAAATTTGGAAGCACTTGTAAATTCCACCACCCTCAACCGTCGAATATGATGGTCTCATATCGTGGTTCACCTGCTTATCCTACAGTCCAGTCGCCAACTAGTCCTGGTCAACAGTCATACCCGGGAGGAATAACAAACTGGTCTTTGTCCAGGGCTTCTTTTATTAGTCCACGCTGGCAAGCTCCTTCAAATTATGCACCCATGATTCTGCCACAAGGTGTTGTATCAGTTCCAGGATGGAGTGCATATGGTGTAAGCTGTCTTTCCTACAAGATCTTTTGTTATACATTGTTATCTTTATTAGAGGTGGTCAACTATTAACCATTTTACTTATGGCTGTGGCGAGTGGTTAGTTTTCTATTGCAAAAGGGTCAAATAGGTCAAAGGGGTTAACCAGGTTGAAAGTTGCACAAATTGTATTTCAATATACGCGTACAAACTCCTGAATCGTTTTATCTAATGATAGTACTATTGTAATAGTGCCTTTTTTTTTTGTAAAAATAACTATAGAGTAAAATATGGAAAAAGGTGTTTGCATGTCACCCAACCACAACCCGTCCCGAAAATGACCTGTTTCAACGGTACCCATTACGACCCATTTTAGAAATATGGTTTGGCACACCCATCCTATCACCGCTATCTGTATAGTAGAAAGTTGGATATTAATATACCTAGGGATCAAGGGATGCTTGGTTACATCATATCTGTAATGGGAGTTGACTATTAATCGTTATCATATGCTAATCTAAACTTCAAGTGGTCTCTGACTTTATACTTATTACTTATTGTAAAATGTAACTTCCTATGTTTGACTTAGTTAGTGGGCATGGTATATGCATGTTTTATAATTTCAGGGTCATCTTGGGTCAATCTCATCTTCAGAGAGTCAACAGCAGACAGGTGGAAACAGTCAAATATATGGAACATCACGCCAAAGTGATGGAACTAATGAAGCACTACAAGGAACTTATCCATCATACCGTACAGGCTATTATGCAATGCCAAGTGAAAATGTGTTCCCTGAGAGACCTGGTCAACCTGAATGCCAATTTTACATGAAGACTGGTGACTGTAAGTTTGGTGCAGTGTGTAGATTTCATCATCCCAGAGAAAGGATGATTCCTGCTCCTGATTGTGTTCTTAGTCCCATGGGCCTTCCGTTACGTCCGGTTAGTCCTTCTGGTTCATTTCTTATTAAATAACTTTTATTTTCTTAAGAACATCTCCCTTCGATATGAAATAGAAAAAAGTGCTGCTGTTGGGGACTCTGGTGTAAATATAATCATGTAGCATTGCATCACAATGGAAAAAGATGATCCATTGTTTGTACTGTTTGATGATGGTTTTGTTTAGAATGGAATGCCCTGAATATATGAATTACAGGATTAGCTCGTGGATAGGCGAGAACAAAACAAAACTTAATCAACCCAACATGACATAACCATAAACAAGTAATAAGGACTTAGAATTGTGACAAGTCACCTTTTTCTCGAGAATACTTTTTGTCACTAACATGGCAAGATTCCCCTTGTGGGACGGTAATACCTTTACCCTCAAAACGTGTAGCCCTCTATGATAATGACTTAAAGTTGTTTCTGAATGCAACTCTTTAGGCTCCGATGAAAAAAAATTCAGGAATACTCATTAATAAAGTTAATGATTTAATATCAAGAGCCTAGGCTGGGAACGCCCCGTGATATTAGAAGGAAGCAACTAAAATGAACAATCCACTCTATGTACTTCGGAGAATGGGTATTTTCATGTGCTTTTCTAATGTGAAAACTCATCTGGATAAGGTAAGTAAAAAGGAAATGTGAAAACGCATTCGGAGAAATATCAATGATCTTAATTAAATATTTAAGGGTATCAACTGTAATGGATATATTACTTCTCAATAGAATGACTGACAGTTTCTTATCTATAATCTACAGGGAGAGCCTTTGTGCATATTCTATTCTCGTTATGGTATATGCAAATTTGGTCCAAGTTGCAAGTTTGACCACCCAATGGGGGTTTTCGCTTACAATTTTTCTGCATCTACATCAGCCGACGCCTCAAATGTTCGCCGCTTGATAGGCTCATCCTCCACAAATATGTCTCCAGAGAGAAGACAAATTCCCACGAGTGATGACAACATTGACACAGAGGGATGAACCAGACCTCCCAAGTGACCGCTTTGTTAATGATTTACTTTCTACAATCTTTTTGGAAGATCAAAAAAAATTGTAACTTCATTTATATTTTTGGAGATGTACATAATACATGTTAAAGTCAACCTGTTCTGAAAAATCAATTCGCTTGATAGCCATGGCTTGGTCCGAACTGTGTTGATGCAATTGTACAACTCCACATTTTTGTCACATTTAGTTGAATGTGAGCATTTAATCTATTTCAAAAGCCTTCCTTTCTGAATTACGTAAATTACCTTTTTGCGCAGTTCTATCTTTGAAACATTTATTTTTTTTACCAATAATTTGATTATCAGTTCATGGTCTAGTCTCACCGGAAGTCCAGCTCGTTCCCATTATGGTAAGTTCATTCCCGTATAGTTTCTCAAAGAGAAAATGTCTTCAATTTTGACTAGTTACTAAATTAATTTGTACTCTCTTGCAGACTTGTTTGTTGCTTATCTTGGCGAATAAGAACTTATATATGCTGGCTCCTATGTCTCACAATGTTATTCAAATAATCAGAGCAGGTACTATAAACATATCTGACACGTGGCTCTGTTTGCTGTTTACTAAGATATTTTTTTCCAACAAAGTGCAACAACATTGGTGCATTGCGATCATATAACATTTGTACTCTGTAGATAAGTAGATTCAGTATTGCACTACTAGAAAATTGGGAGCAGATCCCCTCAACTCGTAAGGTGCATCTATCTACTAAGTTTTAGCCAATTCTAGGGGCCTCAATCATTACCTTACAATGTCATAATATGTAAGTCATATTGGCTCTTGGGCTATGTTCACCGTTCGCATAGACTACGCCATAGTTACTGATCATGCGTTATAGACAAAGACACCGTCTTAATTTGTAAGTTAGGTTTATTGTGTAGACGCTTCTGATTACTTCGAGTGAGAAACATGGTCTTATATTCCTTGACATCACGAAATTATCGTATTCTGGATAATAACTATGAGCCATAGGAGACATAAAAGGCGAAATCATGGGGAGAAATGGCCACAGGTAGCATAGGTATGCAATAAGATAAATTGAATCCATGATGCATGAACTTCGCATATCATGTGAGAAATATCTCGTCTGTTATTGCATCAAACACACGCTCTAGGGTTTAACTAAAGACATTCAAAATAAATTTAATAACATCATACAGAGGTTTAGATCATGCTTGGTGCTCCAGGAAAAAGGATCTCAAGCTGCATGCCTGCATATTCTATAATTAGGTTTGCAAACAAAAAATGCTAATGCTATAACCACACCATAAATTGTTAAAACTTTGCATAATCGACTATCACTAAGATATACGTATATGAGAAAGATCATGTAACAGATAGAAACCATGACACTGACCTACGTCTAATTGTATAAGACGGTTTATTAAACGAAGGACAGTTTCTAAGTTAGTCATAAATACTTCTTACTCTGACAAACCTATTTTTTTTGCATTGGGTATATATGCAATTCCCCTTTTATAGGGGAAAATATAAACTTTAGTTATCAGTTTGTTATCAATCGATGTCTATTATCTACACGCATGGCATAACTTGATGCTATTACAACTTGATACTATTACATTGCAAAATTAGTTCTACACCAAGCAGGCCCTTATCAAGCAACTCTAATCCCAGGAGATGGCTAATTAGCCTTATAAGGTCCTTGATGTGTAACACCAAGATAACATTAAAATTAGAAGTAAACTGGTAACTGAATTTCATGATTTCCCATATTTGTTGCTTATTTACTACCCACAGGTGCATCAGAGAGACCATATTCCCATTCTCGTTATTTTTTAACCATATATGACCACAATGGTGAATCACCAACTCCACATGCATCATAAATAAGGCCAACATCAAGATCGATCATGTGGGTTCTACCCTGAAAAGATAAAATCATATACATAGGTTTAAGCCGTAAAATAGCAACGAACTTTTTCAAATTTATCGATTTGGTACGTGTACTCTCTAAAAGCTGTACAATAGCAACGAACTTTCAATAAGTGTACCGATATGCACATTTTGATGACGTGTCGTACATGAAAGGCTAACACGTGGCACCATTTATAACGTGACACGTCATCAAAATGTGCATATCGGTACACTTATTGAAAGTTCGTTGCTATTGTACAACTTTTAAAGAGCACGTACCAAATCGATGAATTTGAGGAAGTAGTGTCAATGTCCCCCGCATTAAACTTCACTTAGAATTTAATAGAGTGCCATAATACAATCAGTCTCGGGGACAAGTTGTAGAGCAAGCTTTGTCAAGAGTGAAAGATCATGAGGAAAAAGTCCTAGTAGTTTATAACCTTGTACATACACCTAGTTATCATTTTCGTTTGGAAACCATGTTTTCATTTTGATATTTATAACCTCGTATCTATAATCAGTTTTTGTAAGGTGATGAGCAAATATAACACGAGATTACTTAGGTTGTTTATAGTTTTACTCATTGTTGCAAAAATCGGTCTAGGCGGCCGATTAATCGGCGCCTAGGCGCTAGGCGGAGATTAATCGCATTGATTTTCACTAATCGGCCTTATTAATCGGTTTGGTCAAAAATCGGTCAACATACCGATTAATCGGATAAAAATAGGCCAAATCAGGCCTAAATCGGCCAAATCGGACAAAAATTGGTTAAATCGGACAACTCGGTTACGGATAGAAATCTGCCAAATCGGGGATAAATCGGCCAACTCGGGCAAGTGGCCAATCAGGCAAATCAGGCATATATTTTCAAAATTTTATACTTTTATATATAAAAAGTCAAATCCGATTAATCCTCGATTAATCCTCGCCTAACCGATTAATCGCTAGGCGGTGCCCGGCCGCCTAGCTAGCGCCTAGCGATTTTTGCAACCTTGGTTTTACTAATCAATTCTCACAAGATTAGCACCGAATTGTTATAGAATCATATCGTAAAATTCATCAAGGCAATAGACCATTTTGACCTACTTCCATTACATTGAAAAATCAAAAGATAAACAATAATTCATGCAGTTTGCATCAAGCATATAAATACGGGCATAAACGTGCATATCAATATATAAGACTCATCATTATATCTCACAATATGCCCAAACAAACACAAGAAAACTACTCCATATTCAAGCAATCAACAAGCATATGAAGCTTATAAAATTAAAAAAAAAATCATATCAAAAGATAATAGAAATATACCGAAGGTTACAAGATAGATAACGATGAATTCAAGCTTATACCCTGAAACTATCAAATACTTATATCTCATAACCCTCTACACTCACGACTCCTTGGTGTTGTCACGACACTTTTGTAACTGAGAATAAAGTGGTTAATTCGTCCAGGTGGTTGGTGATTAGGTGTGGGCTAGGCTTAAGGGTAAATTTGGTGTGAATTATACCCTTAGAGCTTCGGGTTTCCTCCTTGGTGATTCTCCAATGCGTCCTTTTTTATCATTGGACTTAGGGATGTTTATAAATTGATAGGAGTGCTCCCCGAGTCGTCCGTGGGGTCCAAGGGATGGACATGATCGGTTTTTGGAGTTAATACACTTCATTTACTGCATCAACATGAAGTACGCACTTATTTTTGAAACTGCCGCACTTGAAAAGTACGTCAAACAATCTTTTAAAACCAGCGTACTTTGTATATTTTTAGCACTTGGCACAAAAACGAAAGTTGTAGATAATTCTTTTCTCTTTCCGTGGCCGCTTGAATAAACTCAATCGGAGTTCGTATGTGCGAGATATGGCCAAAACAATGAGCATGTGTCGAGAAACATTAAGCTTGAGCTTACATCTTCGTTGTAGCTCCATTTCTACGTGTTTTCCTCGTTTTCTTCCACGACACCCTACAATATCAAATATATTCAATTAAGTATCAAAAGTTCATGTTACATATATAAAAGCACATGTAAGGCGTATAAAATGAGCATTATTAAATTCCACGATACTTAACTCTTTGTTTGCCCTCAAGAAATCAAAGGAAAAATATAACTTTACATAAAAAAGAAAGAAAATTATGCAAAAGATTTTTTGGATTTTTAGTAGGCGAAAACATATACGCTTGACAATAACCAATGATTTTCAAACTGCGATAACATGACTAAGCACCTCAAGAATAAGAAAAAATATAATCTACTCAAACACTCATATATGATGTAATATAGAGTATAAAGAAAATCACACTCAATTGCTCAAACATAATTCATTAAGATTACAATAAGCTTGTGCAAGAAACAAAACAGCACCGACGTGACATAAGCGCCAGATATAAATATCAAAAGAGGTATTTTATTCGCATTATAACGTTATGTTACAGATTAATAAGGAAATGAATAAGGCATGAGAAATATATATTGGAATTGGTTTTAAAAGAAAATAAATTCTAAAAGTCTAAAAACCCATGTTGCTAGTTACTAAACATTTCACAAACCCATGAGGTTATCGAACAACTCAACCTCTCCTCAAATAACTCGTATGAATATATATCAATATGTCTCAAGTACAACAACTCTAATTTGCAAACAAGCAACCAACAAATCAACTTTTATTCACACTTCATCCCTTTATATTTTTTAAACATTCATCATGACCATTCATCGGTGGTGTGACTACTCCACCTGACTTGAGATAAGCATATACAAAAATACAAAAATACAAAAATACAAAATACAAAGGTGATCAATCGTCGTCTTCTGTCGAAATGGCACAACTTCAATAAGCACATACAAACAATCATATACACCAAATGTACCAAACAACTAGCAACAAAACATTTAGACTTTTGACAAGGGGTATGGTAGGATAAAGGTTATATATTTTTTGTTTTTTTCAGAGAATGTAAGAAACGAAAAGAATAGCTCAACAGGTTAAACTAGAGGTATCTAGCACTAAAAATGAGTGATATATATTGGTTTTATTTGGTGGTAGCTAATCAATGTAATTAGCTAAAATAATATATAATGTTAAATGGATGGGCTAGTTTGGTTTATATCCTACGGGTGCCTGTTTACCACTTAAAAATACTTATATCACGTGAATGTGATCTTATCGCGGTCTCGTAATGATTGTCAAGCACAAGTTCTAGAATAAATAAATCACTGTCACACTCATAAACAAAAAAATCGAGCATAAAAGATGTATGTTAAATATAGGCTCAAAATCCTCACAATTTAGTGGAATGGCTATAAATGAGCAAGTAATGTTATCGATCTCGAGTCGGATCTACTCTAGCAATTGAGACACAAATCTGATTTCAAAAACTTTATTTATTCACTATGTTTTACTCTAATATATTACCCCAAGTGACAAAAAATTAAAATATATAGATTTCCAAGGGCGAACAAAAGTATAAGTTTTGTAAAAACAAGTCTTATTTTTTAAATACATTTCCTCCCACACTTAAGTTAAGTATTATGGTTAATTTGAAAATAAACATAAAAGTAGGATAATGGGAAAACTAAATATAAGATAAAAAAGACTTAACTAGGCTCATAAGTGCTCAGTTGAATTCTGAAAAGATGAGATGTTGAACGGGACGCCAACATAAGCATGTGAACTCAACCAAATATAATATTATGCTCCAAACTACTATCTGAATCATAAGGCTAGCATCCACCACCATCCAAGCTTATTCAATATTCAAAGTCAACAAAACAAAAAACGTAAAATACTAAAGCACACTTTCATAGGTATCACTGTTGCATTTAGCGTATGCAACAAGCCTTTAAACCCCTCGGTATCACAGGTGGATGAGTTATAGTCTCGTGAAAGTTTTCAGCAAACGCACTGACAAACTTCAAAAAAAAAATTTATTATAGAAATCAAGTACGGAGCCCACACGCCTATTCTCTTATATATTTTTTATTATTCTCTTATAATATTTTTCTCTTACAGAAATCCCACTTTTCAAACCGTAAGCTTTTACTTTATATATTTTTTATTATTCTCTTATAATATTTTATTTATTCACAATGTACTAAAGACAAATACACACAAAACACGACGAAATAAAATAAAAATGAAAAATAAAAGAATTAACATACAAACACATAAAACAAATAAAAAAATGTGAAAAAAAAAATCTTTTTGAATTTTAGATTTTAAAACAAACACTCATCAACAATGCTATTATTATATCATGTACAAAACAAATATATTACAAAACAATTAGACAAAAAAAATTTGGTTTAAAAGCAAAATATTTTTGTGGACTGACGACATAAGCGCGTCGTACTGTATAATATCTAAATTTTGCACAACATAAGTATTATATATATATATAGAGAGAGAGAGGAAGGTTAAAATAAAAAGACAAATATTCGTGAGAAGGATAAAAAAAAAATTAAAAGTTCTCGAAAAATTCCAAAAAAAATCCATTAAATCAGGTATGTTGGTGCATAAAACTTTTGTAAAAGAAGTTTTTCTAATTTTGAGTTTTTATACGTTTTTTAATGCGCAAAAAAAAAATTTGATGCACAAAAAAATTTTGATGCACAAAAATTTCAACTTATTATAGTTTGATGCGCAATAAAATTTTGATGCAAAAAGTCAAAAGAAGTTGGGTATAAAAACGAATTTTTGATGCACAAAAAAATGATTTAATGCACAAACGTTTTTTTTCGGCAAAACTATCCACTTTTAGAAAAACTTATTTCACAACTTTTTCATGCACCAACATACACGATCTTGTGGAATTTTTTCAGAATTTTTTGAGAACTTTTTTCAAAAAAAAATCTTTTTATTCTTCTTACGAATATGTGTCTTTTTATTTGATCTTTATCCTATATATATATATATATATATATATATATATGATAAAGATCAAATAAAAAGACAAATATTCGTGAGAAGGATAAAAAGATTTATTTTTTAAAAAAAGTTCTCAAAAAATTCTGAAAAAATTATCCTGACATATATTTTTTTTCAAAATGACCTTCTAGATCCGTGCGCATGTGTGGGTAAGTGCGATCTAACAATTGGACACGTGTTGAATTTATTGTTCGTAGAAAATAAAAAAAAAAAGTCGAACGCTCTTGGGGACATGCGATTCCACATTCTTGTTTTTATAATTTTTAAAACGATGTAAAATATAAAAAAACGAGCCATATTTTTTTTTTTTGTAGATCACGCAACCATTAAGGCGAATAACAATTCTCATTTTATTTGCAAACTGTTGAAAAAATTTTTGTATATAGATTTATGTGTATTGTTTTAGGGTTATTGTAAATGATAGTTTGTGTTTATTGAAAATATTGATCCTTGACATTTTTGCGTACGTATTTGGTTACTCATATGTTTTTTTAAATATTATGTCTCGTTTTTTTTAATTTACAAAAAAGTGAATCGCTATTATGGTTGCGTGATCTACGTAAAATTAATAATTAGGGCTCGTTTTTCTAATTTACAATTCATTTTTTAAAAATACAAAAAATGTGGATCGCTTGCCCCCAAGCGCGATTTTTTTTAATTTTCTCGCGAACCAATAAAAACTCGACACGTGTTCAAATGTAGATCGCGCCCCACCTTGCGCGATCTAGAATATCATTTTGAAAAAAAAAATGTCAAGGTTATTTTGGGACAACACTAATTTCAATGGGTTACTGCAAAAATTTTCGCAAAAAACTTACATTACTATGCATGATGGAAATCTTTTATCTAATATAGGTTGAGGCAAGTCCTTTTGGTTGGCTCGGTGTGGATTGTGGTATGTATTTATTTACTATATTTTTTTTATGTATTTATTTAATATATATATATTTTTAATATAAGAGACTTATCTTCACCATTCATTTTTAAAAATAATAATGAATAATATTAAAAGCATTTTAATATTTCACATATTTTTTATAATTTAAATATCTCATTAACCGTTAATTGTTAGACAAAACAAATTATACCACCGCGATCAGCATATAATTATCTTTCTATAGACGGACACTTTGATATACTTTCGACAATTTTTTTTTTGTTTTTTTCACTTTTTTTAATTATTCATGTTTTTTCTTGTTGTTGAAACTTGCATGAAGAAATCACATATGATTAAACACTAATTTGAACATACTAATAAAAACGCATTGAATAATGTGTTAAATACATATGATTTATACATATCAATGTATTTTAACACTAAATATCACATGTGATTTTTAATAGAATAATTCAAATCAATGATAAATCATATGTAAGATTAATGCAAATTTAACAACGAAGAAAAAAGAAAAAAAAGGCGAAAAAGGCAAAAAAAATGAAAGAAAACGAAAAAAAAGTTTGTCGAAAGTATATTAAAGCGCATATTTATAGAAAGATAATTAAATACTAGTTGTGATGATATATTTTTTTCGCTTAACGATTAACGGTTTATGAGATATTAAGATTTGTAAACAAGGATGAAAATGGGTTTTGCTTTTAATCTCATCCATTGATCAAAATGGAGATGGAGGGTGGGGATTTGTTCCTTGAAACCGAAATAAAATTTGGTATCCAAATAAACTTAAATCTTATTTTACAGATTTATGTATTTTGTTTATGAAATTCACATTAATAAATGTTTACAAGTTACAACTATAACTGAAAATTTGATGACGGTCGTGGGTTTATCAATGTTTTATGTTGAAAATATGTCTCAAACATGATGCTACAATAATTTTTGTGTTGTCTACCACATCACAAGAAAACTGCATAAAAAATCATCTTGAAGTGTGCATTCAATACTTAAACGGTGCCAACTTTTATTAGTCTTGTTTAAGTATAAATTTGTAATTATACTGGAATATGGACATATAGGACCGACAAGTATTTTAATCACGATGTCATGCAAGTTGGTGCCTACTTTTTGATTATACATATTATGTATAAAATTGTATCAAAGATGATTGAAGCTGAAATTTTGTATTTGTACTAACTTGAAGTTTTTATGCGTGGTCATATAGAAAACATGTATCCTGACCAAGTCATGCAAGTTGTTGGACTCAAAGTAGCCTGATCAGTACAAAAGTGTTCAAGAGAATTGAAGGAAATCTCTAATTGTCAAGAAGTCAAGTATATTCAAGTAATATCGACTCATTGCATGTTTTAATTTATTTTTGATGTGAATGACTGTGAATCCACATCTGAAAAGGTTGCTTTGTTTTCAGAATATTTACCACAAAAACAAATTTAATAAGATGTGTTTGAATATCTGTCCTTTATGATAAAAATCTCCTTAGCGGTTGTAACTGTTTTAAATTCAAAACAAAAATGACCTTGTTAGATACATCAAAGCAGGTGATTAGCTAAGCTGCAAAATAACCATTAAAAGTTATTTAAAACTACTCACTATAAGGTGTTTTATTACATGTGACATCTACATTGTTAATTTATGAAGAAACGAGCAATCTACTTCTTAGGGCATAAAACGAGTCGGATTTCGGCAAGGCTTGACTCGACTGGATAATATTATGTTCGGCTCGATCTCGATAAGCTTTAATGAAGGAAGCTTGAGCTCGGCTCGGGAAAAGTTAAATTCAACCCGAGATCGGCAGGAAGTGCTCAAATTTGTGTAATTATGCGCTTTTCTAACCAACTAAAACGTCCGTGGTAGATGTACCCATAGTGTCCTAAATGCTCATCAACACGGTTGAGTTCCTGATGAAGAGCAGAATTGTTGATCTACCTATGGGACTTGATGGCACTAGTGACGGAGCGAGGATTATAGTCTTAGATGGGCCAAATAGTAAATGACCACTTAACAAAAATGCGACATTATTTAAGAATAACTTAATTCTAATCGCTGCAACTAGATAACTCCAAAAACACGTAAGAAGTATACGATATTTATAGTGAATTTAAGAAAGATCATAATAACTCCATTATGATCGTTGCACGCGACTAAACTTTCGAGTTTTAACTCCTTACTCTTTCCCACCGTAGAACTCCAATGGAAAGGGGGTAAAATAAAATTGATGGTCTAAATTCCCACCGTAGAATTCCAATGGAAAGGGAGAAAAATAAAGTTGATGGTCTAAATGTATATGCTTAAAATAAAATAGATGATAATAAACCTATCTCAATACAAGAATTATGTGATATGAAACAATGATAAGTAAGAAAAATAATTGATTGAACATGTTCTATTTTCATCAATAATGACACATGATTAGCTGTTATAATGTAACACTCTAATCTAACCAAGATCAAGTATGACATAACTTTTTCTTTAAGCTTCAATCAAGTTAATAATAAATTGTTGCCTTGTTGGGTGGGCCAAACATATCAAAATAGATCAAGTGGTTCAATTGTCCATTAAAATATAAGATATTATCAAACATTGCTGGACCTCTTGGGTTGGCCTTGGCCCACCCTACTACATACATACCTCCGTCCCTGGATGGCACCAATACATCCATAAACGTTGTTGCAGCCACTGTATAAAGTAAACCAAATTTTCTGAGTAAATCTACCGGTGAAGCGCCAACATATTTCCCGTTATAAACACATCGTATAAGTTAATTAATAACTAATGTGAGTACAGGAAATACCTTTATTGAGATATGTTAATGCAATTGGGAAAATGGAATTGATTTGTACACATATTCAAAAATTATATGTCACATAAAAATGTTAGCGAAATGACTTTAATACCCTCTTTATAATTCTCCCAAGACTCGCAGAAGCCCATCAATTATGTTTGCCTTCCTGTCACCCCCACCTTTCGGCGCACAAAGTTAATGATCCTTAAACCACGATTTTATATAACCATGAATTACAAACAGAATCACTTTTTAACATTTTTCATACTAACCTTTAGTTGATCAAGCACATTATGACCCATGACACAAATTAGACCTTGCTATTTGTTTCATAACGGTTTCTCTGATTTATCCGAATCCTTACCTAACATGACATATTATGTTGGTCAAATTGCTAACTCACTTGTTTGCTCATTTCGATATCGATTTGGTTATAAACCGAACCTTTTCGGCATTTGATTTGTTAACTGACCTCACACGTGCCAACTTTGGGAGATAGACCGACAACTTTATTTTAAAAAATCCCGGCTTATCAACGTTGTTTATAAACTCTCACCTGTTAGCACACTCAAAGACCAACATTTTTGTGATGTGTGCCTTCGAATGCCGCAATAGATGACATTGAAAAGCACATTGGTAAGTACAGACTCAAAAATTGTAAGCTATTAGTTACGGTAAATTGACCAATCAACACCCCCCCGCGGATCCTCTGATAAACCCGGAGTCACTAAAATAACCAAGCCTAGGTATCCTTTGATAAGAGCATAACAACCAAGTGAATGTGAAAGAAAACCAATTAAAAATGTCTCCCCCACACCCCCCCCCCCCCCCCCCTCGTTAGTACAAAACTTACTCGTACGAAAAGCAAACAAGACCACCTCGGATTTTGATTTCTGCAATTGATTAAAGAGATCCTATGAATGTTCTTTGAAAGATGTCAACGTGACTTGAGGAAAAGTAATTCATTAATGGGAATTTGAAACGTAGATTCATTAGAAGTACAGAATATAAATGATGTCGTGGTTTAATAGAAAACGTGATTAAGGTATCAGTAAAAATATGAGTGAAAGGAGGTGCATGAGGCAAACATAATTGATGGGCTTCCTGCGAGTTTTGAGGAGAAATATAAGGAGGGTTAAAAGTCATTCCACAAACATTTTTATGTGTACAAATCAATTTGATATGTGTACATATCAATTCCCAATGGAAAAAATATGTGGTATCTAAATTCCCTAAATCTCTTTAGTGTGTATAAAAATTTCAGGTTCTTTAATCGTCGAATTCACGTAACTACGTTTTGTTGGAAATTTAGTGCAATTGTGGGAATTTGATCATACTTGGAAATGGGTTTGGAGGTACATAGTGTACACCCATCAATTCACATAATCCCTGACCTCTTTTAGTGGTTATTGATAATGGATGGATATTTGCCTATTTAATTAATTGATTTGATTGCCATTAATGACATATTAAATTTGGTCATGAAATCATTATTCCTAAATTATGGAGATAATTGATTTGATTGCATTAATTGACTATATTTAATTTGGTCATGAAATCACTAATTCTTAAATTATAGAGGATAATTATGGAAGAGATTAATTGGCCATTAATCTCTCATTAATTCCATTATTAGGTTTTGAGTAAATCCCTATAAATAGGGATCACAATTGCATGGAAAAACACAAAAAACAAAAACACATAGAAACTTCAAGGGACTTGATCTGTGTCCTAGAACAAAACAAACACGTTGGTTTTATTCCAAGAAGGTATTCGTGTAACCCAGGGTCGAATAATCTTTTTTGGAAAGTGATTACACGACTTTAAGTGATATCCGGTAACCATCTTGTAATAGCTAGCTATTGATTGCCTTCACCCTGATCTGGGATCTACTACAAACAACAATCAAAGAAGATTATTTTGTAATAATCAATGGATGTTGCTGCTATGAAACACATGGCTTCAAACTTTGCCAAGCTTGACAAGTTTGAAGGGGTGGACTTTAGAAGATGGCAGAAGAAGATGCACTTCTTGCTTTCCAGCATGAGTGTGATGGATGTGCTGACTACTCTCATGCCTGAAGATGGTGGTGATAATTCAACCGTGGAACAAGTCAGGAAGAGGGCCAAGTGGGATAATGATGACTATGTCTGCAGAGGGTATAATCCTCAATGGTATGTCTGATTCTTTATTTGATATTTACTAGAATGTTGAATCTTCCAAAGAACTATGGATTCCTTGGAGGCCAAATATATGGCTGAGGATGCATCAAGTAAGAAGTTCCTTTTTAGTAATTTCACAAATTACAAAATGACTGATTCAAGACCAGTTATTGAATAAAACAATGAACTTCTGTATACTTTGGTAGATTACACAACATAGAATGAACATGATGAGACCATTCAAGACTCTTGAATCATTGACAAACTCCCTCCCTTGAAAAGAATTTCAAATGCACACCTTGAACCAAAAGAAGGAAGAGTATAACTCTGTCGGGTTGGGCAGTCATCTACTCAATGAGGAGTCCCCAGGGAAGCATGATAGTGACAAAGCCAAAAAGCAAAATTGTTGCCTGGTCACGTGATTAACCATGGTTGTGTAGATTCTTATATTTAGTTATTCTAGAAATTATTGTTTCCTTGATTACTATTTTCATGATATCTAATATTAAGAAAGAATATGGTTTTCTAATATTAAGAAATGATTATTGGTATCCTAATATTAAGAAAGATATGGGTTTCAAAAGGTAAATTTTGAATAAATGAGGATTACACACGTAAAGTGATTGAATCTAATAAATTTATTTTATCTAAACATGGTGTGTTTATTGGTTTTGGTTGTTTGAGTAATAAAATGTTCAGGCTTGATATTATTAATGATAATATTGCTTCAGCCTTTATGTCAACCTTTAAACTGAATGATTCAATCCTATAGCATGCTAGACTGGGCCATGTCCACTTTAAAAGGATGCAAGATATGTCTAAGGATGGGTCAATCCCAGTTTTTGATATAGACACTGAAAAGTGTAAGACTTGCATGCTGACCAAAATAACTAAGAAACCATTTCAAAATGTAAAACGTGAAACTGAAGTTTTGGAGCTGATCCATAATGATCTGTGTGATTTACATGCTACTCCCTCTTTAGGGAATAAAAAAATACTTTGTGACATTTATTGATGATGCTTCTAGGTTTAGTTATGTTTATTTATTACATACTAAGGATGAAGCATTAGATAAATTCAAAGTATTCAAAACTGAAGTTGAGTTACAACAAGGGTCCTTAATCAAAAGATTTGGGACTGATAGGGGAGGTGAGTACATGGATACTCTGTATTTTCAGTCTGTTGGTATTATCCATGAAACGACTGCCCCCTATACTCCACAACAAAATGGTATATCTGAAAGGAAAAATAGAGTACTGAAAGAAATGGTTAATTCCATGTTGTCCTACTCAAGACCGAGTCAAGGGTTTTGGGTGAAGCTATGTTAACAACTTGCTATTTATTAAATAGGGTTCCCAATAAAAGGAACAGGGTTGCCCCTTATGAACTCTGGACTAAAAGGAAACCAAACATGAACTACCTCAGGGTTTGGGGTTGTAGGGCAGTTGTAAGACTCCTTGATCTAAAGCTGAAAACTTTAGGTGAAAGAGGCATTGAATGCATCTTTGTTGGATATGCTGAGCATTTTAATGCTTTTAGGTTCTATGTCATTGAGCCTAATGATTCAGTTTCAATTAACTCTATAATTGAATCAATGGGTGCTATCTTTGATGAGAATAGATTCTTATTAGTCTCTAGACCAAGTCTCAGGATTCCTAATGGAACTGAAGACATTGGTGGTTCAGTGGTCCCTGAAGAGGTCACTAAAGAGGTTGTTCAACAACCTGAACCTGAGCTTAGAAAAGGCAAAAGGAATAGGACTCCAAAGAACTTTAGACCCGAATTTCAATTATACTTAATTGAAGGAACAAGGGATGAGGTCTCTGACCAACACTCCTATTGCTTTAATGTTGAGGATGATCCCAAAACATTTGATGAAGCAATGAAGTCCCAGGATGTTGCTTTCTGGAAAGAAGCAATTAATGATGAGATGGACTCCATCATGGGCAACAACACTTGGGTGTTGGCTGATCTACCTCCAGGTTGCAAACCTCTTGGTTGCAAATGGATCTTCAAAAGAAAACTGAAGGTAGATGGAACTATTGAAAAGTTCAAGGCAAGGCTGGTCATTCAGGGCTTTAAACAAAAGTCAGGGATAGACTACTTTGATACTTATGCTCTAGTGGCACGTATCAGTACCATAAGACTGTTGATTGCTATGGCATCAATTCACAATCTGATTATTCATCAGATGGATGTGAAGACAGCTTTCTTGAATGGTGACTTGGATGAGGAGGTCTATATGAACCAACCTTAGGGCTTCATCATGCCTGGCAATGAAAACAAGGTGTGTAAACTGATTAAGTCTCTTTATGGACTAAAGCAGGCACCTAAGCAATGGCATCAAAAGTTTGATGAAGTGGTTTTGTCTAATGGTTATTTACTTAACCAAGCTGACAAATATGTATATAGAAAATTTGATGAATCTGGTAAAGGAGTCATTAGTTGTCTATATTTTGATGACATGCTGATCTTTGGCACTGACCAAGTTCAGGTTGACCTAATAAAGGAATTCTTGTCATCAAGGTTCTCTATTAAGGACATGGGGGAGGCTGATGTTATCCTTGGTATAAGGATTAAACATGAAAGTAATGGAATAGCAATTTCTCAGTCTCACTATATTAAGAAGGTACTGAATAAATTCAATTACTTTGATTGCACTCCAATGAGTACTCCTATGGATAGAAGTGAGAAGCTGATGCCCAATAATGTTTAGGATGTATCTCAACTGAGTATTCTAGGGTGATTGGCTGCCTAATGTATGTCATGACTTGTACAAGGCCTGATATTG
This sequence comes from Tanacetum coccineum, assembly GCA_026074375.1. Classification (NCBI taxonomy): domain Eukaryota; kingdom Viridiplantae; phylum Streptophyta; class Magnoliopsida; order Asterales; family Asteraceae; genus Tanacetum; species Tanacetum coccineum. The sequence continues at coordinate 13,387 of BQNB010061093.1, read as the reverse complement.
CTTTTGTAGTGGGTAAACTGAGCAAGTATACTAGTAATCTTGGTACTCAGCACTGGCAAGCAATTTAGCGGGTGCTGAAGTACTTGAAGAAAACCATGGACTATAAATTGACATATACTGGTTATCCATCAGTTTTAGAAGGATACACTGATGCAAGCTAGATCAGCAACACTGAAGATAATTCTTCTACTAGTGGCTAGGTATTCCTGCTTGGTGGTGGTACAATATCTTGGGCTTCCAAGAAACAAACTTGTATCTCTGGTTCAATAATGGAATCTGAATTTATGGCTTTAGCAGCTGCTGGTAAGGAAGCTAAATGGTTGAAAAACTTGCTCCTTGAGATTCTATTGTAGGTCAAACCTATAGCACCTATGTCTATCCGCTGTGATAGTGTTGCTACATTGGCAAAGGCTTAGCCAAATATACAATGGGAAGTCTAGACACTTAGGTGTCAAGCATAGCATGATTCGTGAGCTGATCACGAATAAGGTGGTATCTATAGAGTTTGTGATGTCTCAACAAAACTTAGTTGATCACTTGACGAAGGGACTGGCTAGAGACTTGGTTATAAAGTCTGCTGAAGGGATGAGATTAAAGTCCAACTAAGTCAATGAATGCTAGGATACCCAACTCCTTGCTGAGGAAACTTGGCAACTGAGTTCAATGTGGAAAGTTGAACATTCAGTGGAGTAAAGCACATGTATTTACATATCATCCTAAGAATATGCTTGGAACCTGCTGAAAAGGAGGATGAAGTCTTTACTTCTCAATGGTTAATTTCTTTGAAAAAGTGCTTAGCAGGAGCACGAATAAAGAGGAACCGCCTATGTAAATGTTGAGGTTGTGCTGCTTCAGGGAGCATGAACTTTCTGGTTCAATAATGGAATCTGAATTTATGGCTTTAGCAGCTGCTGGTAAGGAAGCTAAATGGTTGAAAAACTTGCTCCTTGAGATTCTATTGTAGGTCAAACCTATAGCACCTATGTCTATCCGCTGTGATAGTGTTGCTACATTGGCAAAGGCTTAGCCAAATATACAATGGGAAGTCTAGACACTTAGGTGTCAAGCATAGCATGATTCGTGAGCTGATCACGAATAAGGTGGTATCTATAAAGTTTGTGATGTCTCAACAAAACTTAGTTGATCACTTGACGAAGGACTGGCTAGAGACTTGGTTATAAAGTCTGCTGAAGGGATGAGATTGTTTTCTCCCAACCATCTCTCTCTCTCTAACTTTCTCTCTCTAGTTCATATAGTGTGGAATTCTAAGAACCTACAGAACCAGTGAATAGATTTTAAGAAACAACAAATAAGCTCAAGCAATCTAAATAAGCAAAACTGATAAGCCACTTAGATGAGATAAACACTTAAAAGCTAAGGCTAATACAACTTAATCGAATAAGCTCTAGAATTCACCAACTTAAAATCAAATAAGCAAAATCGCTTATTTCAAAAGCTCTATGATCACCCCTTAGGGGGAGATTGTTAGAAATACAGAAAGTGTTGATCATTTATGAGATCTCAACGATCGTCCCTTAGGGGGAGATTGTTAGGAATTCAATTTTTAGTGAAGTGACGATCATTATCGATCTCACGAGCCTTTGTAATAGTTAGACAATTTTATGTATTATTTAGTAAGCTAACCGGGCCAAAGCATAGAAAGCCCATGGCAAGCCCATGGAAAGCCCGGTTTATCCTTTGTATAAAAGCCCTCTCCACACATGGAGAGGGTGTTGGTTGAATCATTTTACACACACAATTTAGTGTGTTTTTCTCTAGTTTTCTCCCAACCATCTCTCTCTCTCTAACTTTCTCTCTCTAGTTCATATAGTGTGGAATTCTAAGAACCTACAATTGGTATCAAGAGCCATGGGGTGGGTTGAGTGATTATTGTGGATCATTCGTTTTGTGGTCATATTTTGAGCTTATTGATTCGGATTATTCGAGCATATTTGTTATACGGTTTAATTTTATTATTATTATTTTTTTCTTTTTCTTTGTTCTTATTTTACACACGGCTTAATGTTATTAGTTTCAAAGCTTAAGATTGGTTACTAATTCCTGACAGAAAAGTTTTTCAAAAACTAATTTTTTGTGTAGGCTGTGTTGACTAATTTTTGTATTGGGCCGATTTGGTGTATCCATATAGTCGTGGTCAAACAGTGTTAGATTAACAACATTTTTTGTTTTTGTTTTGTGCTTACCATCTTCCAAAAATCCATTAAATTTTTTTTGTTTAACAGTTTATTAGAAGTTTATTATAGCATATTTTTTCTTCTACCCATGACTTACTGGTGCTTGTTTAAGTTTCTTATGTTTCGGCTTATTTTGGTTTTTAGAGTTCTTGCTTATTTTAAAGATTTTTCAAGCTTATTTTTTCTGGGTTTCATTGCTTAGTCTGGTACACGGTTTGAACATGTGACAAGGGAACTCAGATCAATCATTTTTGCTTATTGTACGATAGTTTTGCTTGTTTAGCAAATAGACAAAAATGTACATGGACCACTTATAGCTATGGTAGCGGTTTGATAGAAAATTCCAAAGTGTACTATGTTTTAACATATAAGGAAAGATTTTGTTTATTTTGGAAATAAAACAAGAAACTGGTGCAGGTAGCGACTTGTCGTGTGGTCCCAAAAAGACTAGCGTTTTGCCATTCTAATCATAGGCAGCGAGTTGTGAAGGGGTGTTGCGACTTGTTGAGTCGCAAGTTATGGTATCGAGTTGAACAGGAACAATTGAAGACTTAATATATTTGCCAAATCTAAACGAAACTGTGTCCAATTGTTTTCTTAATAGCGAGTTGATACAAAAGTGGCAACGGTTGAGTTTTAACGTGTTTCGGTTTTTACGGGTTCGAGTTTCGGTTGATCGCGGGTCTTCTAATTTATACCATTACGATCGTGATCCTTCGTAGATCGTCATAGTGTATTTACTTTTGGTCGACGATAACCGTACGAGATCGCAAGACATAAAACACAATTGTTGCATTTTACATTATATAAATGAAGAAGACAACATTCTGTTTAGGCGGGACGTGTTTTTTTTTCATTTTGTCAAACTATAATTCGTAATGTGCAAGATTGGTCCCTAGAATTCAAAACAGATTCATCAATAGTCCTTTGTTAGTTATATAACAACAGTTAACCCTCCAAGCTGCAACTGACGCAAATGCTCATAAAACAAAGGCACTCCAACTGCATGGCATGGTTTGAACAACTTGAGATACATCTTTATGATCTCTATCTCAATAATTCGTCTTATGCTGTTGATGCATTTAAACTAGCATTTCGCTCATTCTTCGGTGAAGAGCATCAAACTTTCAAATTGAAGATGTTTCATAATCTGGATCAGTTAAGGCTACAACTTGTAAGAGAGAGTCTTCATGAGGTTAATGCAAAGACGTGTCTTGAAGTACTCCGAACTCAGTTCAAGGAATTTTTTGCCTCAAAAGGGGTAAATTCAACGGATCATCTGAATCAATGTTGGCAACAAGATTTCGAAGAATACACGCTCTGCGAACCTGGTACTTACAGATGTGATTTACTCGAGAACCTGAATATACTTGAAGCGGTCATTCATAGAGCTGTAATTACATATGGTATATTACGCATGAAAGAAAATGAAGTTAATGCACTAAGGGATAATGGAAGGCAGTTGGATGATGAACTACTTCGTGAGCATCAAATTAAGAAAAGTTTCAAGCTGCAGTCACAAGATGTTCAGATCAATCCAATTCAAGCAGTGGATGACAGTTTGATTGTATTGAAAAGCAGTTGGATAGAGTCAGAAAACAACAATGCACTCAGCAAATCAGAGAATGAAACTCAGTTACAGCAGCACGAGTGTTTGGTCACTGAGAGTACCACATTGGAAGCTAATTTGAGCACGGACATCAAGGCATTGGATGTTGGGTTGGTTGTCATAGAAGGCAATGGGACAAAATCTGGAAAGCAAGATACAAGAAGCAATTCAGGGAATTATATCACAGATGCTGTGAATGCAGATACCAGGCCAGTAAATGAACAAGTGCCATTTGCTGAGGTACAATTAACTGCTCAACATAATATCCTTGCTAATGAACATCAGCATGCTGAGCAATCTGAACACATTTATGACACATATCTGTTGGAAAAGGTTGATAGCAATACCACTCCTGATTCCACAAATATGTGTCATAGGGGAGGAGAGATTGACCAGGATGCTGAACAATATCAAGTAAAAAGTCCTTTGCTTAATGCTGAGTTTTTCAAAACGAAAGATATGGTTGAAAAAGAGGTTTATAATGAACTTTCAAACAGATTTTTACAACTTGAGAAACATTGTATTTCACTTGAAATTTCAATTCAACAAAAGGAAGAAAGTTTTCAAAGTAACAAACCATGTAAGAATCAGGATTCTCCTGAATTTCGTGAATTTTTTGAGATAAACGAATTGAAAGCTCAGCTACAAGCCAAAAACTCAACGATCAACAACTTGAAGGAACAAATTAAAAATGTGCATGAGAAAAGTAATGAAGCCAAGGTTAAACATGACATTGATGTAATTGAAACAATTAACATCGAATTAGAACATAAAGTGGCTAAATTACTTCAGGAAAATGAGCATTTAAAACAGACTTACAAAGAACTTTATGATTCTATCAAAAAGACACGAATTCAGACGAAAGATCATAATGACTCACTGATTGCTCAAGTAAATAGTAAGACTGTTGAAAATGCTGATTTAAAAGCTCAGATTCAGGAAAAGGTTTTTGCGAATGTGGCATTGAAAAACGAATTAAGAAAGTTAAAAGGAAATAGCGTGGATACTAAGTTTGCCAAAGCATCAATCTTGGGGAAACCGCCTTTACAACCATCTAGAAACCATTTAGTTGTTAGACAACCGAATGCGTTTACGTCTGAACGACCTAGAATTTCAAGACCACGGTTTGCCTCCCAAGTTGATGAGAAAAATGATTTGTCAAAAATAGTCACTCCTCATTATTTGCCTAAAGTTAGAGAATCTGCTGCTGCAAAACCTCATCAGGTGAATGCACCTAACTACTCTAGGAATAGTCATAAAGAATCGTATGGTTCTAATGATATGGTTCATGCGTACTTTCTAGAGGAGGCTAGGAAAATGACACAAAACAAAACCAGGATTCCTAGTCATAAGGATATGGCCTCTACTAGAGCACACTGCACTCCTAATGCTTGTACACCAAAACCTAGAAACATATATAGGAGTTCTCCTGTATCTAAGTGTAGTGGTGGAATGTCAAATGGTGAGCCTCTAGTAGATCACTCTAGGAATTCCAGTTTCTTCTTGGACTCCAAAAAATCTGTTTGTTTGATTTGTCATAAATATATCTTTAATACAAATCATGATGATTGTATAACAAAGATCCTGAATAAGGTGAATTCTCGTGCTAAAGTTCAGTCCCCCAAGATCAGAAACAACAATCCCGTTGAACCAAAGAACCACACTCATAAACCTGGTAGGCGAAATGGTATAGGACAAAGGTTTTCTCTCAATAAGTCTTCCGCTGTGCATGAGAAACCACACACTCCTAGATCTTATCTTAGGTGGAAACCAACGGGTAGAATTTTCAAGACTGTTAGTCTTAGGTGGATACCTACTGGAAAGGTGTTCATAGATAGCATAACCAAAGTTAACAGTAAACCCCCAAATGGTTCAAATGAAGATATTACTAACCCATATGAATGCGATCAAACTCTTAATGTCAGTGCAGGTACATCTTTCAATCCTAATAAGGAAAGACTCAGAGTTTGGTTGCCGAAAAGACTGATATGTCATAAACCAGGGCTTCAAGGAATTCAAATCTGATGAACATGAACAATGACGTTTGAACAAAACGGTTCAAGCCTCGTTCTTCAAAGTTTTATGACGTCCGTTCACAACAATTCAGGCCTCGCTCTTCAACGACAAATGGTGTTTGTTGACAACACTTCAGGCCTCGGTCCTTAAAGAAAAGAAAGGTGTACGCTTCAATGCGCTTTATCTTCGGAAGAAGAGAAATCTTCTTGATTTTGAACATTCTTATCAACATGATTCATGTTTTTTCCATGCTCGTTCTATTATCAAGTGGATCAACATAACTTAGATTGTACTGTTATTCACTTGTTCAATCAAAAATGGCAACCTCATATACAATTTTTGAGGGGGAGAAGTGTGAATTTACTTCATGTTGATTGATGTTTGAAAAATGGTCATACGGCTCCTGCACACATCAGTTCAGGACTCGGGAATCATCTTATGACTCCTGGAACAATCAGTTCAGGACTCGTACCACAACCTCCTTCTCCAAGACCTAATGTTCCACCAATAAAGAATGATTGGGATTCGTTGTTTCGCCCAATGTTTGATGAGTAATTTAATCCTTCTCCAAGTGTTGTTCAACCTGCTCTTGTAGTTGCTGCTCAAGAACTTGTTGCTTCAACCGGTACACCTTCCTCAACGACAATTGATCTAGATGCACCATCAACAAGTGCCTCATAAACTACTCAAGAATCACAATCTCTAGTTATTCCTCCTAGTGTTGAAGAAGAGTATCATGATATTAAAGTTGCACACATAGAATACGATCTGTACTTTGGTCTTCCAATTCCATAACCAAGTTTTATAGAATCTTCTTCACGAATTGTTATCCCAACCAATGTGCATTCAGTAAATCAACCACAAGAGCACATCGAATTGTAAACTAAGGATCATCCGATTGACATAATTATTGGTGATTCTTCCAGACCGGTATCCACAAGACTCCAACTACAAACCGAAGCCCTGTTCTGCTACTATGATGCTCTCCTCTCTTCAATTGAACACAAAAGTTATAAAGATGCATTAACCGAATCCTGTTGGATTGATGTCGTGAATAACTCCATGAGTTTGAACATTTGGAGATTTAGGAGCTAGTACCTCGTCCAGATTAAGTGATGATTATTACCTTAAAGTGGATTTATGAGATGAAATTAGATGAACTGGGAGGTGTTCTGAAAAAATAAGGCAAATCAAGGAGCAAAAGGAAAATGGAGTGGTTGAACTTTACTTCGTCGGCACAGAATATCATCTGGCAGATATCTTCTCCAAGCCGTTAGGACGATAAAAACTTGAATTTCTCATGTAAAAGGTTGGAATGCAAAGCATGTCTCCAGAAACGCTGAAAAAGCCGGCAGACGAAACAGAATAGTTATGGTGGTATCTCTTCATGTATCCTATGTAAATATATAAAACCAGAAAAACACAAAAATATTTTCATTTTTATAAAACTGTTCATAAAGCAAATTACAAAAATATAAAATCAGAAAATACCAAAAATATGTTTTTCGTGACATGTCTTCTGGCATCGATAATATTTACAGCGTTAGAAATGTCATTCAATAATGACACGGTGCTGTAAATAAAGTTTGAACAGAAGTTTCAAATGTTTTTCAAAACATGTCAAAAATGGCTTGAAGTTATTTCAGACTGCAACCCGCTCTTAATGAATCAGTGTTTTCAGTAATCACAAAAATATTTCAAAGAAATTGACCACTCAACATGACAACAACTCTTTTAAATAGAAAAACGGGTCATTAATTTGAGGGGAAAGAAGTGTCATACAACAATCTTTTAAAACGGTCTTTCAAATAAGTCACGGAATCAACGGATAAAGTTTTTGATAATGACGGATACCAATTTAAAGGGGAGTTCATTTATATTGACTATAAGGGAATTTTTCCCGGACATGGATTACTTCATATCCATGCATCATGGGTTATGAATACTTTGTACATAACCCTGGACTGTTTACAATAAGTGTACGTGTCAGTGCACTTATTTGTCAAAATAAGAGAAATCTTATTTTTATTAGTAAAAAGTTGTCTTCATAATGAATCAGTGTTTTCAGTTATCACAAAAAGATTTTCAAAGACAATTCGACCACTCAAACAATGACTACAGCTCTTTAAATAGAAAACGGGTCATTATTTGAGGGGGAGAAAGTGCCAGAAAATAATCTTTTAAAATGGTCTTTCAAAATAAGTCACGGTGATAGAGTCCATAGCCTTCTTTCATTTTAGACCATTCCGGGAAGAAAAATGTCATACCGCAGAGAAAATCAGTGTCTTAACTTGTTACTTTCAGGAGCACTATTTCATCCACATGGGGGAAGAAATATCTTGTTATTTTTAGTATGCATCATTTGAGATACCAGGGGGGAGTATTCTCAAAAGATTTATTCTAGCGTGAGGAGATTGGTTACTGATTCAATTAATGCTTCCTTTAACGGTCAATCACTAAGCTTATTTTTAAAAGGAGTAGAAATATTTGATAAAAGAGGTACATATAGGTATGATAAGTATGGTAATTCCTTTAGTTAGTCAGTATCCGGCCGGAAGAAATATGTATATTTGAGACTTAGTTGACTTAGGTGTTACCATTTCGACTACTTAGAGGGAATAATTGTGACATTCGGGACTTAGTTTACTTTGGTGTTACAATTTATATCATCACTATCATGTAAGGAGAAATACGGACATCCGATACTTAATTGAATTTGATGTTACAGTTTTGAATTAATTATGTACTTCGGATATTTGGGCGTTATACATCAAGTCTTCTTAATGAGGATTGCAAAAAGGCTTTGAATCTACTCAAGAAAGGATTGTTGATTCGGGGGAAGCTAAGACAACTTCTAAATGCAGAATATCGAGACAGACTACAGCTTGCTGACATGGATAAAATGACTTCGTCATTTTTGGTTTAAACATTTTCAGGTCCTGTCTCATACATAATCTTGTGAACATATTTTTATGTAGCGTATCTTTAGGTGTTAAGTGTCAATGTATAAATTTTTCATGAGTTTTTTGTTAAACTCAAAATCTTTCAAAATTATTATACCTGACACTCACACATACCCTCATAGTTTGAGGGGGAGCATTAATATGTTCCTCATTCGGCTTGTGATTAATCAGCATATTTTTCTCCCAGTTTTCCAACATATTCAAATCCATTAGTATCCAAAATATCAACGGGTTTGAAATTTTTGATAAGGGGAGAAAATGTGATTTAAATATGAAAACTGATAAAAAATGTGATTTTGAAGACTCATGTGTATTCTCCTCCCTCATTGTGCTAAACAGTTTCGATTAATCGATGCACATGTTGAGGGGGGCGTTTTTGAAAATTCTAAAAACAGCGAGGATACTACAGTTTGATATTTTTATCACAAGTTACTGATGAGTTTTTCATATTGGTTTTTATGGCAAGGTCAACTGTACCAATAAGACAGTAACTTTTAACCATTCCTTGTGCAAAGGTAATTGGTTGAGTGTTTGCTTATATATTATATATATATATATATATATATATATATATTATTATCATCGAACCAGGGAGCATTACAAATGGTTTTAAGGCTGTGAATGATACCAAAAGACCGACCATGTATTTAATTATTTAGAGTTATAAGGTGGGAGTTAGGACTAGATATACGTTCTCAAGGTACTAGTCATGAAGTCTCGTTAAGCACTGAAGGGGTTGAAGAATGAAAAAGAAATGTAAGGATAAAGGGTGTAAAGAAAAAAGCCCTCCATACACTTAGGCAGAAACTGGGTCAATACATCTGCTGTCAGAATCACAAAGATGATTGCTGACATTGAAGACTGGCATTAATGTCATCAATGAGCACGATGACAAACTTATCTATGTACGGTTTGCAAACCTGGTTCCTTATGTCCATGAAGACCGCTGGTGCATTGGTTAACCCAAAAGGCATAACCGTAAACTCAAAATGTCCGTATCATGTTCTGAACGCGGTCTTTGGGATATCATCCTCATGTACTCTAAGCTAATGATAACCCAACCGAAGATCTATCTTAGAAAAATAATGCGAACCTTGCAATTGATCAAACAAGTCGTCGATCTTAGGGAGTGGATAACGATTCTTGATGGTTAGATTGCTTAACTCTTGGTAGTCTATGCACATACGAAGTGAACCGTCCTTCTTCTTCACGAGCAACACATGTGCTCCCCACGGAGAGTGACTTGTGTAGAAACCTGATTGTAGGCTTCATAGATCGTTTTGCCCATCTAGGATATCATAACATTGATCACGCAGCGGAATAACAAATGAGAACAACAATGTTATGAACAAGATTTTTATTCATAAACTATATACTATTCGACTTTAATCAGTCGACTATGAACTATTACATAAACTAATAATCTAACTATTAGACTCTCATTAGAGAGATCTAACTATGATGGATAATCAATACTATTCACCCTAGACCTCCTTTTATAGTATAAGGAGTCAAGGCTTTACATGAAAACTATTTAAAAGATATTAATGAGTTTGACCAAATCTTCATCTTTTCATCTTTATCTCTTTTGGACCAAATATTGGTCAAGGCTTTACATGGAAACTATTTAATAGATATTAATGAGCTTGACCAAATCTTTATCTCTTCATCTTTATCTCTTTTTGACCACAATCTTTTTTTTCTTCTAAACATCTTGTAGAATCCCACTATGACGAACTTGGTCCTTTTGTTTCATATTGTTTCATTCGTTTTTTGTACACCTGTCACAGTGCCCAAACTACTATACCGACATGAATTCCCAACAATCTTCCCCTAGTTGATAACGACAAAACCAAATAAGCACGAACTAGTTACCTTTAAAGTCATAGCCTGCAAAATGATACTTTAAGATATGATAAGATACGCATCTGTGAAACCCAACTACAACATCAAATAGGCAATAATTCATCCTCTTCGAATCAAATAACCTTTGCAATACTGTTAAATATTACAGGTTACAGCGGAATATAAAGAACACAATCGTGTTACTAATAAGGTTTTCTTTATTAAACATTAATAAAGAAACTAACTAACTACTACTACACACGCTTTGCTATGCGTTTA